>JASDQU010095297.1:0-21792 GCA_032191745.1 Picea mariana | reverse complement strand
ACTATAACCTTGTTCTGTCATAAACCTGTCAAACTTCAAATACCACTGCCTTGGAGCTTGCTTTAGGCCATACAAGCTCTTCTTCAACCTGCATACCAAATTCTCCTTCCCTTTGACCTCATACCCCTGTGGCTGTTGCATATAAATCTCTTCCTCCAAATCCCCATGGAGAAAAATTGTTTTTACATCTCACTGTTGAAGATGCAAATCTTCTACTACTACGAGACTTAAAATAGTCCTAATTGAAGTCATTTTAACAACAGGAGAAAATATTTCATCAAAATTTATACCTTTCTTTTATGCAAACCCCTTTACAACAAGTCTAGCCTTGTATCTCTTTTCTCCTCCATCTTCTTCCTTCAACTTGTAAACCCATTTATTCTGCAATGCTCTTTTTCCCGCAGGCAACTGAACCAAGTCCCAAGTCTGGTTCACCAGAATCAGTCAACAATAAATAATACAATGAAGGAGAGTATCGTTCAGGGGGTATACTTAACCTGGTAGATCTTCTAACAACACTTGCAGGTGTTTGAGGTACATGTTTCTCTTATTGTTGTACATTTTGATTTTCTGGTTCCTTTGGAATTTATTTTTCAGTGATCTCATCAAGCACTGTGTATTCTTGTTTTTCTTTTTCCTGTTTCTTTCCCTGCAACTGATCTGTGTACATGACCTTCTCATTGAATATGACATCTCTACTCCTAATGATTTTTTTATTTTCATAATCCCATAAGCGATAACCAAAATCATTAACACCATATCCAATAAAGGTACACTTCTTGGATTTTTCCTCAAGCTTTGTTCTATTTTCTTTATTAATATGGACAAATGCTTCACAACCGAAAGTTTTCAAAAAATAATAGTTTACCTTTTTTCTTGTCCATTCCTCCTCTAGAATTCTACCATCCAAAGAGCTTGAAGGTCCTCTATTTATTAAGTAAACAGCAGTATCTACAGCATCTACCTAGAACTGTAAGGGCAAACTGGCATGCAATCTCATACTCCTTGCACACTCCATGATTGTCCTGTTCATCATTTCTTACACACCATTTCCTTGTGGTGTTCTTGGAACTGTCTTCTCTCTACGAATCCCATGGTATGAATAGTAATCATCAAACTCCTTGCTGCAATATTCACCTCCACTATCTGATCTGAGACACTTCAACTTTTTTCCTGTCTCATTCTCAACCAAAGCTTTCCATTTCTTAAAAGTATCAAATACATCAGATTTTTGTCGAATGCAATAAACCCAAGTTTTTCTAGTTGCATCATCAATAAAAGTAACATAATAATTATATCCACAGAGAGATGATACCTAAGTTGGTCCCCATACTTCTGTATGCACAAGCTCTAACCTTTCATTCTTCTTTTCTTTTCCGACTCTGAGAAATCTAACTCTCTTTTATTTTCCATAAACACAATGCTCACAGAAGTCCAAATCAATTTGTTGAAGATCTGGAAACAAATTTATTTTTTGAAGTATCTGCATACCCTTTTCACTCATGTGTCCAAGCCTATGATGCCATAGTGTTGTATCCACTCCTGTAGAATCTAAAGAGATAGAAGAGTCAGTATTACCAGTACATAAATACAATGTACCTACCTTCTCTCCTTTCACTATCACCAATGATCCTTTGATGACCTTCCACGTCTTATCTGTAAATATGGATATACAACCTTCACTTGCTAACTGCCTTGTTGAAATTAGATTTTTCCTTAAATCTAGAACATGTATTACCTCTTTCAACAACCATTGGTTTCCATTTCGTTGCTTTATTTTTTCCTTTCCCATTCCAACAATTTTGCATGGTACATCATCACCCAAATGAACTTGTCCAAAATCACCTTGAACATAATCTAGAAAATGTTTCCTATGGAGTGTGGCATGAAATGAAGCTTCTGAATCTACTATCCAAGACTCAGAAATATTATCTACAGAAAGAATCAAAGCATCTTGTAACACATCACCTGTTACATTTGCTTCTTGATTTCTCTCCTATTGTCCATCTCTTTGTTTCTTTGGAGCTCTGCAATCTTTCTTCAGATGTCCTTTCTTCCCACAATTCCAACACTCTATCTTTCCAAGTCTGGATTTGGATCTACCCTTCCTAGAATTCTCATGGTTCCCTGAGCCCTTTCCTCTATCCTTTTGTCTTCCCTTGTTCTCCATGTTCAATGCATTACCTGATGTCTCACCTGTGCTTTTCCATCGCATTTCCTCACTAAGGATAAAACCAACAACATCATCAATTTTTAAAGTATTTGAACCAAAGATAGAGTTACTTACAGCCATGACCAAGTTGTTCCATCTTTCTGGCAATGAGCACAAAATTAGAAGAGCTCTGACCTCATCATCAAATTCCACTTTTACAGAACTTAGTTGATTAGTAACCGTATTAAATTCATTTAAATGATCTGCAACATACCCACCTTCTGACATCTTCATATTAAATAATATCTTCATTAGAAATACCTTATTGGATGTCGAGGGTTTTTCATACAATTTGGCCAATGCGTCCATCAAACCCTTCGTTGTCTTTTCTTTGGAAATATTTAAAGCCACCGACGGTGCCAGGCTCAGTCGTATTGTTCCTAGAGCCTTTCTGTCAAGAATCTCCCATTCTTCGTCCTTCATGGTCGTCGACTTCTTTGCTATTCTGTCCAATGGTATGAATAGATCCTTCTGATATAAATAATCGTCCATCTGCATCTTTTATAACTGGTAGTTTTGACCGTTAAATTTCTCGACCCTAAACTTTCCATCTTCCGACATTGCTCCCACTCGAACCAGGAACCCTCTTTTCCTGCGAGTTACCTTTCGCTCTGATACTAGTTGTTAGAAAAATAGGACCATGGAGCAATAAAATAAAACAAATGTGGAAAAAAAACACAGAAGATACACAATACAATAGAGGCACAGATTTACATGGTTCACCCAATGTGGGCTATGTCCACCAGAGAAATTTCTAGGTCCTTTTATTATTATCTAGCATATGAAGGGATACAACCTATAGCAAACCTGCTATAACTTCCTCTTCTTTCTCTCACAGTATCCTATCTCAGAATACAATATTCACCATCAACCATAGCCACAATACATTTCCCTCATAAAAGAGGGTTGCCTTCTAGGGAAAAAAACCCTAACACAATCTCTACCGTTAAATCTGTGACCTTATAATGAACAGTCCAAATTTATAATGAAATTACAATATACATTTACAAGGCAATTTTTCCTTCGGGGGACACTGCCCCTAGACCCCCTAGCCGGGGTGATAGCTCCCTCGAACCCCGCAGAGGGGGTACCCCCCCTCTGCACTCCCCCGCATGGAAGAGTGTACATACTTATGGGGTGTACATACTTCATGGGGTATAAACACGGCTGAAAGCAAGGACCTCTGAATCATGAAGATAATCAAGCTCCACAACCAACAGATTGGGCCTTTGGAAACTAGACTATCATTGCTCTAAAGAAGAGACGGATGATATTTGAAGTAGAAGACTTGAAGGTTACTACGTCGTTGGATCCTACTGAAGGAAGAAGATATGTAGAACCAGTAAAGGGAAAAGAGCATGACAACTTGTATAATATGACTGTGTGGATGGATGATTATGTGAATCCTACAGATGATGGTGTACTCAGTTGAAGAAGTATTAGTTCATGTACATCATATTGAGAAGAGGCTTTGGAAAATTGGTAGCAGAGATTGCACGAAGTGTCTACAAGGAAATGTGCTTGAATTACCCACGGATTGTGATGGATTGGTACTGAGGTATGATATCCTCCAAGGTATGAAAAACTAACCGATGTAGCTTATTTTATAAAAAAAAAATGAATTGAAAATATCATATCAACAGATATTATTAGTGTTAGGCATTGCGGTGAAAGCAACCCCAACAAGATGGTGGTCTACACATAACGATGGAATAAGAAACTAGCAACAATGTAGAAAACTATTATAAATTTACAGGTCAGGTTCAGGACAGGGAATGAAGATACTATGCAGAAGTATACAGGATTGATTTGTCTGATGGAGCATGTTACATAGTGTATTGTGACATGGAATAAAGTAATTAAGAAAGAATGTTCATACTTGTTTGTACACACCTTGGACACAATCCCGAAGAATTGGTACTTGGAGCTAGAAGTGCACAGAGAAAATAACGATTGGGAAGAATTAACTCATAATTTCAAGGTAACTTTTAGATTTGAAGATGATGCTCCTTTAATTTACTCATCTTTGCAGGTTATCAAGAACAAGATTTTTTCATCAGAATATTCGATAGAACTAGTACTAGTATGTAGCGCACATATATATTTTGCGAAATTTGAAGAAGTTTTGCACTGTTATAATGTTGTTGAAGAAGACCAAGAAGAGAACAAAGATATAAGAAATGTGAAAATACCAGAGACACAAGAAGTATGATATGATGAAGAAGAAGAAGGATAGGGAAACCAAGGAAATGACGTAGGGGACATATAGAAGACTATACCATAGACGGGAGAGAAGAGAAAAGACATAGACAAGGGGAAAGCAGTCTAGTTGCACAAGAAGAGGAAAGTTGTGAGGGAAATGATCATTCAAGCACTAAAAAACGATGACTTAGACAAGATCACGGATCAATTCAAGGAAGGTACTAAGGATGATTTTGAGCGAGTGGCATAGAAGCAAGAAGAAAGGCACTCGGACATGCAAGCACAGATTGTCGCATGACGAAAATTTTTGGAGACAACAAGGATATTGCCAGTTAGAACAACATAACAAGAATAGATGGAGAGTATGGTGAAGACCATAGAGGCACAATCAATGACCTGTCACCCCTCATAAACATCAGGAGAGCACATAATAATGAAGTTAGCAGCAAAATCATTAGAGTTCCCTTCGACAGAGATGCAAAAGAAAGCACAAGTATTAAGTCATATTGACTTAGTATTGTCACAGTTACCATTGAATGTATTACAGGGTTTGCATCTAAGTGTTACACAGGAGATACATTTGCACGCAAAGTCGATAGCAACGTACTTGACCAAAGTGACAAATGATAAGTCAACATTACATGTAGAATATAGAAAATTTATGATGGAGTGGGATGAAGCTGAACAGAGTGAAGAAAAGTTGAAAAGCGTAGTGTAGGAAGTGTACAAATATTTTCTAGAGATACCAATGGAATTTGATACTCGATTGGAAGAATAAGTGTTGAATATTATCAAAGCCATTCAAGGCTTCTGCATGAATATTACCGATTTGGAGGCACACCAGACATCGAGCACTCCACTAGAGGAAAGGGAGAAAAGGAAGAAGATGGCAACAACAACCATAGAGAACATCAGAAGTTTTGAAGCAGAGTGCGCCAAGCTATACAAAGAAATCACAGAATTGTGGACTCGGCTGACAAAAGACAGAGAGTTGTAGGAAATTGGGTAGAAGCTACATGTTGTGCAAGATAAGGTGCAGAAGTTTAAGGAAGTAATGAGAACATTACCACCAACAGAAAAGATGGCAGCAATAGCAGAAAATAGAAAATTATACTAAGAGATGAACCAGATGAGCGTGGAGCAAAAGGCTCATGCACAAAAGATCAAAACACTATAGGAGGAAGCATATAAGGTGACATCAGAACTAGCAGTTTCACAGGGCATGGTCAAGCAGGTGGTACAAGAAAGTGCAGAAAATTTGAAGACGCATATTACTGCAGAGACGGCTGAGGGAATTGTGAAACAAGAAACACAAGTCAGGGAAAAGATCGCAATTTTAAGGGAAACATTTCATAAGTTCATGGAGACCTGGAAGAAAGAATGAAGTGGCTTGGGATGAGCCACAGGTGAGTGTTGGGGGCTTGTTGGAACAGGCTATTTTGGGACAATTTTTGGGAATTGCACAAGAGCCAACCGCACGACAAGTTGGCCAAGGAGTAGTGCACGCAGAGGAAAGGAAGATAGTTAGCGCATTTTCGGGAGTCAGTGTGCATAGAAGATGAAAAATGGTTATAAATAGTTAAACCTTTTGAACCATTTTATAATGGGATAATCCCTAGTGTCAATGTATAATATGTATGGGTTTCGGATAGAAAGTAGATTTGAATCATAGAAGAAAGTGAGTGATTGATTGGTTGAGTTGTTGAAGTTGTGAGAGTCAGATGATGAGCAATGTGTGCATTGTATGTGCAGACAGCTAGGGCATGTTGGGTTATAACTAAGATATCATGTATAAGCATAGTGTGCACCTATTGTGAGGATTGAATATGAATGAATAATATAAGAAGCCAATTGTTGTGGACATAGCCCACTTAGGGTGAACCAAGTTAAATCATGTGTTCTGATGTGTTTTTTGTCATGATGTGTTGGTTCTTTTTTTTATTGCACACATGTAGTATATTCTTATGGGTTAATATGAATATGTATCTGAGGATTATGCACACATGTTGAATGATTAAGTAAGATGAATATGTCATACGTTATTATGTTATTATGACTCTGTGAACAAGGTATATTGCATGTAGAATTAATTTTAAGAATGAATGTAAGAATAGTCTCCATTCCCTTCATGACTGCGGAAGCATGGCTCCTATAGTCCCCATAGTTACCTCGGGTGATACTTCACCTGCTTGCGGGTGATGTCGAAAGGGCTAGTATCTTTAGGGTTTTGTTGGTGATTTAATGTTGAACCTCGGGTCTTCCCACTACGCGCTAACAATAGTTCTTGTACATCATCCATTTTTTCTCATAATTGTGGGAAGTTGGTAGTTCAACTACCAACTTCCTTCATTAACTGAAATTCTAGAAGAAAAAAAATGGGCAATCTGGGTTTTTCTTGAATATTAAATTGGCAAGGGAATTTCCTCATTGTTTCCCTCTCATGGAATCATCTATGTGTAAGTGCTCCACCCATAAGTAGTTTCTTTTTTATTGTCATCAAAAAGTATTTTATCATTTTGATTATTCATCATGGTCCAACCATTAAACATATTATCCATTACTCATGGAGACATTTGGCATATATTTGCATACTTGTGGAAATAGAGGTATTACGCATTGTGTCCTCCAACAATACCCTCATGTGCCTCATACAAAATGGGGTCATGTTCATGTTCTAATGCACACCAGTGTAGGATTCCATCTGCACCTAACTTATACAACTTCCTGGAAATCAATTGATAATTTGTGCTATAGGTCACCCGTTGACAACAATGAGCCTGGGTATACCCCGATGGAGCATGTCCTGAAATGAGAAATTCAGCAATCTCAACCAATTGATCAGGAACTACTTCAACGTAGAATAGTTGTGCATCGAGAATTTCATCATCCAAGCTATGATTATCCTCTCCTATCTCGTTTCATGACAGATGATTTGGCCTAACATTATACTTTCCTAACTTAACCACAAATTCTAACTGGAACTCCTGAAAAAGTAACAACTAACAGCATATTCGGCCTCCTAATACTAGCTTGTTGACCAAATATTTGAGCATGGAGTGGTCTGCAAATAATTTTAAAGGGGTCCCCAACAAGTAATGGAGAAACTTATGCAATGCATAAACCATGGCAAGGCCCTTGTGCTCTGTTGTAGTATAATTCTTTTATGTGTCGGACAACTTATGACTGGAAAAATATACCAAATGGTCAACATTGCCTTTTCTCGATTGCGCAAGAACTGCACCTAGCACGATAGATGAGGCATCTACATGGACATGAAATAGCTTAGACCAATTAGGGAAAACCAGGATCAACACAATGACTAGTTTCTCCTGGAGAATGTCTAGGTATTCCTAGCATTCTGGTGTCCAATTGTACTTAGTATCCTTGCGCAACAAATTCTCCATTGGGATAGCAATTTTGGTATAATTTTGAATAAACCATCGATAATATCTTGTATGACCCAATGTCACACGCAACTCATGGACCAAATTAGGGTCCATAGTATCCAAGATGGTAGGGATCTTAGCTTGATCTACCAACAATCCATCCTTTCACATGATTTGACCCAATAGTGTGACAAAGGGTGTACAGAAGATGCACTTATTCAAATTTAATGAAATACAGAGTTGGAAACATCGATTAGCATCAACCAAAGGGATTTCATATGTTCTTTTAACAAACTAAAGAATATCGAGTCGTCCAGATGAACTTCCAAAAACTTGTGAATGGATTCTTTAAAGCTCACGACCACTATCCGGGAAAAAACTGTAGGTTCATTCTTTAGACCAGATGGCATCACTTTATAAGCAAAAGAACCCCATTCCAATGCAAAGGTGGTTTTGGCTTGATCCTCCTCTACAATTTGTACCTAGTGATACCCTGAAAATCCGTCTGTAAAAGAGTAGGCTTCCCGACCTCCTACATTTTCCAGCACCTCATCTGTGAAAGCAGTATGAAAAGGGTCATGGACACAGGCTGTGTTGATACTTCTCAAATCTACATAGATCCAAATATCATCATTCTTCTTAGGTTTCAAAACCATTGAACTAATATAATCGGACTCCTGCATAGGAAAAATGATACCAGCATCCAACATCCAATCCATTTATTTACACACCTTTACTTTTATTTGGGATTCAATTGACAAGTCCTTCTCTTGACTAGTTTGGCATCTCGTTTAAGTTGAATTTTTATAGCCCCCAACAATCCTGCAATTCCCTTCATTTTTAAAAATATTTGGGGAAACAAGTCCTCATATTCCTTGATTAGGTTAACAACTTGCATGATCGTCTCCTTATCCCAATAGTATCCATTGATGGCCATTTTGGACGCTTCCTCGGTGCCAAATTTATGTTTCTTGGTTTTAATCAGACCATTATAGTCTGGTGCAGCCATCTCCACCACCTTACCTTTCAGTGTGCGCTCTCCTTTGAATTATTTGATCTACATTCCCCATGGTTCATCATCATCAATATTATCACATTGATCTTACAACAATGGACAACCTCTTTTATTTTTGCTATGGGTCGGTGATATGAGAAGAATACACTGGGTATAGCTTCATTTAGCTACCGATGAAATATAAAATATTTAATCTTGAGGAGAGCTTCTATTTGAGTTGGATCTTCTACTCTTAAGTTGAATGTTAAGCAAAACTGAGAACTAGTGTGGGTCCAATCACATGTTTTTCTCCTGAGTTTCTCCTGAATATACCATCTCCTAGAAACCATATCCATGGTGTGGATGAACTAATGGACCCATTAGGCTATAGGAATATTCTTGGAATTATAGCATCGTTCATAAAAAGAAATATGTTCCTGGGGATCTTCAATGCCTTTGTACCGGTTGGCTAATTCAAAATATGAGATTGGTTGGAACCAGAATTTTATCAACTCGGCCACCTGTGCCCAATCCTGAAGATTCATGTGATGCATCACCCACCATTGTGTAGGTTCCCCTCAAATCAAAACATCCATGTCCTAAATCCTCCACTTTTCTAGGACGACCTTCTCCATCTTCACTAGGAATTCCTTTATTGTTCTGCTCCCATCAAACCACGGGGCATCGCATAAATTGAATCATATCCAGTGCATTGTTTTAGTTATCCTCAAACATCTATGAGTAGAGACTTCATACAACTTGTGTTTCCACCTTTCCATGGAATCTTTCAAATCACTTTCATAAGACTTGACACTCCACCAACTTAATTCTCCTTATGTGGTGGGATTGATATAGTCTTCCATGTGCCTAGTGATCTTATAAATGTTTTCAATTATTGAGATTTGTACATCCTCATCCACTAGCTCATTTTACCTGTCTCCTTGGTTTGGATCTAGAGGTGTGATCATAGGTAGGGTCTCTTTCTCAAATGACATTTGCCTCTTCTTCAAATTCAACACTACATTGTTGTCAAAGGCCTAGTCAATTCCCAACAAGGTAGGGTACGGATCTGAGTCATCCATAATTTCTATGACCTAAAAGTCAAACTTTGTCTTCACCATTTCTATATTCACCTCTTCTTGCTCCAGTTGGCCTATAGGATAGATCATGTATTTATTTTCCAACCGCAGTTGGATAGACGACCAAACTAGACTCGACTTCCCCATCAACTCCCAGGATTTCTTTGGTAAAATGTTCATGTCGGATCCTAGTTCCAACATGAATCCATCCATATCATAACCACCAAGCTCTATTGTCATCTTGAACTCGTGCCTTGTGCACTTCTGCTTGTTGATCTGGTATACCTCCCTTTCTGGGAGGGGAGTTGATATAGTCCTATATGTCAGCTCCTTCCCCATACAAGTGGCTAGCATCTGTGTTGAATTCCTCGCAACATCAGGATCATTAAGCAACCTCAAACAACAATGTAAGAAATTACTTACTTGATCTTCAGTGCTTGTCTCGTGAATTAAGTCATGCAATGCTTCTTCACGCGCTCGGTGCTTCAACTCTTCAATCTAATGTTCCTCGAGTGTTATTTTCTCAGCACATCACAACTCTTCTTGTTTATGTGATTCTTCTATTGACCTTTGTGTGGCATGCTACATTTCTTCACACATACGAGCTTCCTCTAATGATTGTTGCATCATGTCTTGCAGCTCCTCCCAGGCGCAAGCCTCTTCTAGCGACCTTTGTGTCACCCACTGTACTTTTTTGTGAATATGGGCCTCCTCAAGAAACCTTTGTGTCACCTGTTGTACTTCTTCATGGATCCAGGCCTCCTCAAGTGACCTTTGTGTCATGTGTTGCAACTCTTCACACGTTGTTGGCACAATGGAAAACCCAAGGTTCAATGCTTCAACAACACACCAACAAAACCCTAACTATCGGCCCTTTCGACAACGCCTGCGAAGTAGATGAAGTCTCACCCGAGGTAGAGCCAAGGGTGGTTGCAGGAATCTAGTGTATGCAACCTTAGCTGGGACACAGATATGTGATTACAATGACCTAACAAAGCACTTAGCAGTGGTCATTCATTAGTACTTAACCTTTGTCTACAATGCAGATAAACCCTAATTACAGCGCAGCGCAGTATTCAAAAAGATTCAACACATTCAAGCACTAAGCACATTAACATATACCAGATCTAGCATCTTATTCACATCACCAAGCACTAAGCTATCATATCAGATGCATCTAAACATACATTACTACACTAAGCATAAATCATATGAACCATAACACAACCATAATGCACAAAGCAAACAAAACACGGGATATACGTAGTTCACCCCCAGCCTAAAGCTACGTCCACCAACTCTTCTTCTCTTTATTGTCTTATGTCAATCTTCTACATGAATAGAGCCATAAGATCCTACTCCGCATAGGACAAGAGATCTGTGCGTACCTCGCTAGATCCTCCTTCCTCAAGCTAGGTTACAGCACAAAGCCTTTACACAATCTCTTATAGTCACTTACACTTAGACTTGCAAGTCTCATACAGTATGCACAAAGCAATTACAACTATCACTTGCACTTAGCACATTGGCCTTCACTTTCCCTTAGCACCTAGAATCACACACACTTGCACCTCTACTTACATCACCTAGCTTTCTATTTATACATTACAAAAGGGCCTAAACATGGGTAAACCCATGGGCCGACATCCCCATACCCGTTACATAAGCCTAAAACCCAAAAATTCCCTAAAAAGAGGTCGAGATCCCACGATCTCCACTTCGACTTTCGCTCAAACTTCGACAGCCTGTCGAAGTCCCGAAATAGGTCAAAACTGACCAAGGATCTCCAAAACTTGGTCAAGGGCCAAATGGCCCCCAAAACTCACATGTGACTCATCTTGAGTCACTTTTCTTTGGTTAATTCTGCCTCAAAATCCTCGAGCTTGGCTCAAGCTGCTTTGACATGTTGTTGTGCCAAGGCCTCATGCTCAGTGAACTCCTAAAGAAGTGCCTCATTCACAGGTCCTTCCAATCGTTACTCAACTGTAGTGACTACATGTTCTAGTTCTGTTCCTCGTCCTTCAATCTCTTCGAACAGTTGGCAAGTTGCGTCCTGCTGGGATGGATGGAGCCTTTGAATCACCTCCATGAATTTTCTCTATATGGTATGGACTTGTTGTTGGAAGCTATGTTGTTCCTGGGATCATTTCATTCTCTCAACTGCTGATAAGAGCTTCAAATGTGCCTGAACTATTTTTTATTGTTTCTTGGCCTCCTGGAGTTGTGACTCCAATGTCTTTAGTTCAGGATCCTCAGTGAGTCACTCATAAGTATGAGAATTGCAACCACTTATTTGTTTAAATTCCATGGTGAAGGACTTGATTCTCTCAAATTTGCTCTGAGCAGTTGCTTCTCCTTGATCCCGCACATCTTGCAGAGTGCTTGGCACTGTTTGTAGCTCTAGATCTATTATTCTCTGTTGAAGATGTTGAATGACTTCAGCAAGCCTTGCTACTTGATGCTCTACTGGGTCTTTGGCCAGTTGTTCTAACCCCATCACAGAGTGAAGTTCTTTGTTGACTGCTTCTTTGATTCCAATCTACTCCACGAGCAACTATTCTTTCTCTTGTTGGATCTATGCTTTCTCCTGTTCGAACTTCATTTTGAGGGCAGCCTTCTCCTGCTACACAACCCTGCATTGCTCTATCACCTCCTCTTATGCTTTCTTCAGAGCCGTTGTGACCTGGTATTTCTCTTCCTACACGTGACGAAGGCGAGATTTAGTGGCATCAGCTATTCTGTGGAGTTGGGCAGGCTCATCTCCCAAATTTGTTTCATCTGATGGTGGGGGCGTAGTGGACATTGCGCAGCTGGCTTAAAGGGCTTGTTGGACACCCCTTAGCTCTGTCTTAATTCTATCATACATAGCCTCTTGTTTTTCTTTGGTTCTCTACAAAATATCTTTCAAGGCATCTAACATAGTTGCGATAATGAAGTCAAAGTCATCCACCATGAGCACAGTCTGTAGCTTTGGCTTATTAGCTTTGGATTTCTTCCGCGATGTAGGTTCCATGGGGGAAACCTTTATTTTCTTCAGTGGATCTGCATCATCAGGGGGATTGTGTGGTGGTGTTACTTTGCCTTGCTTCTGCTTATCTTCTTCCCCTTCTTTCTCTTCTTTGTCCACTTCGTCACCACCTCCTCCACCAGGTGAATCTGAAGTAGTTTCTTCTAAGACGTTGTCCAGTTGTTGTACCTCTTCTTTCTTTTTCTTCTTGCTATTGTTGGGTGCATCATACTCTTCGCGAGTAACCACCGGGTTTCCAATGAGTTCTGGGTCGGACAGTTCTGCCTAGTCGATTGGTATAAGGTACTCAGCAGACCATTCCTTAGTGATCTCCTCCAGATCTTCCTCAGTGATCTTATAGTATTACTACAGCTCTTCTTTAATCTCATCTGTGCACACAGTGATATATATAAAATGCATATCTGTGTGGAAATTCATCAGGGGCCTAAATCTGTCTAGAGTGTTTGGTGTCATATGGGGGAATGACTCAATAGCCCATTTCAATTGCAGGTAGTAGGTATGGAATAATGCGTTCGACTGCCACTATTTTCCCATATCGCTCAAATACCAGAGTGTGGTAAACTTCGCAGCAACGGCTCAAACTACTCAATGTCAGGGAAGGTCGCACCTTCCGGAATCTCCCAAGTTTTAAATGCTACGAGGATCAGGAGCCAGCTAAAGTGGAACTCATAGCCCTGATCCTGAGCTTCACGACAATCCACTTCTAGTTGGTTGACTAAGTAACTAGCCCAGTTCATATGTAATCCCTCCACGCACTTTCTCCCGAGGTCAACAACAAACCCCGTGACCTACGTGGGTATGTTATTCCTTGTTAGATTACCAACGATCGACTGAAAAGAAAGGAGCACTATGTTATTTTGAATGGAAGATACCTTGTAGCCTCACGTTCCCTTCTCTACATCGCTATAAGTATCTTTAATCCTCTGTGCAAAGGCACGATCTACAGCCTTCCCTGGGTAAAAGTCTTGTAGGTCGTATCCCTACATACTTAGGCCGATGATCCTATGGATCAGCATTGGATCAATGGTGATGCATCTATCTAGCCATAAGTAACCGCTGTGGAAGCACGACAGTAGGATTTTAACGCATGCGTTAGCCTCTTTGTGCCTTCCAAAATGTGGGATTTTCATTACGTTCAAGATAGTGGATTGCGCGATATTCATGGTCCATGGTTGGGGAATGATTTTTAATTTCTTTCCCTTCATCTTGGTCAAGTACTTGTGAGGTGCGAGCATGCCATAGGTCTTGCAGTCTCCTAGATTATAGTCACTGATCTTTAGAGTTGGAATTCTCTCCAATTGTGGTCTGACTGCGGGTATCCCCTTTGGGAGGTACACCATGATAACTGTGTAGTCTAAATCCCTCGGGACACTATCACGACTCACCACACTGGCCAGAGGTGGGATGTAGTCGGGCAGGATGGATGGGATTAACTTTGTGTTTGCTAAGTGATCTCTATGCTTAGTCCTTTTCTCTTATGCAGCTCGGGATGGTCTGGATCCACGAACAGTCGATGGGAAGGCTTGCACTCCTCTCATCGATGAGGCTTGAACTCCTGTGGACATCACTCTCTCTGCCATTAGATCGATTAAAATTTCCTCTACTAACTTTTCCACAGTGCTGAGCTCGTCCGACATGCACGCTCGAGATTGGATATCTCAGGCTAATGAACAATTTCTCAATGTAGTGGAATGGATGGCAAGGTCTCAATAATCACAGCACAGTAACAATGAGTTCTCTAGTTGGCTCGGATACAATTCTTGAAAGTGTGCTCGGCGCAACAATCGACGAGACAAGTAGACAACGATGTAACGAATCCTTCCAATGGATAAGAAGCCTTCATCAATGTAGTTATGTCAATTACAGTGTGATCCCAACGGTTCGATGGCGAGCTTTTTGATCATAATTTTTGTTCTAATCATTTGTGAACGTCAATCTAACAGTTATAATGCCTCCAACGGTCATATCGCTCCACCATGGCAAAGTGCCAATCTGAGTTGCTTTGATATTCTAGCAAAGTTTGAATTCTATAGACCTTCATTTTGTGAAGTCTTCTCTAGAACTTCTTGTAATTTCTCCAACTTTTTTTTCTTCTTGCTTAGCTTTCTAGCCTTCGTCCCCGTGATTTGCATTATTGGGTTCCTCTTCCCATTTTGATTCTTATATTCTCTTGGCATAATAACTTTGCGTTGTTGATGATCTTTCATAAGGTTTAAGGGTAATACTACTTCTCTCTCTGGGGTAGGTTCTCTACTCTCTTGTATAGACAGGTGTTTCAGGTCTGCTTGTGTTCTTTCAACTTCGACATCCAGATTTCTAGTCCTCAGTAGCTTCAACTGGTTTTCTTGTTCTTCCAGTAAATGTGTTATTCTTTTAGCCATGAAGTCCCTTAATTATTTATTTATTTTTGTTCTAGAGCTTCCTCTTCTTGTTTTCTTCGGATCTGATCTTTCTCAATCCAGGTTTTTCCTAGTAACATAGCAAATGGGGCATTGTTCTCAATAAATTTAACAACCTCAAATTCTTCTTCTGTCGAAGTGCCATGAGCACTCATAGATTTCTGGGTAAGTCTTCCACATAGGGTTATCATATTTCCTCTAAATAATCCTACTCCTCCCAATGAAGGAATCATAGCAGGCTTTCCTAAAATTTCCCAAGTTCTTCCTGTCATAATATTCACCTATGTTTCCTCATCTGGGACATAGTCTATGTCGAAGTCTCGTATTCTTGTTTCTATGCACTCTTTCTCCTTGAAGATCTCTGATAAGTTGATGTCTCTGTGGTCATTCATGGTTTCTTTCATTTGTAGTAATACAGTCTCTGATTCTTTCTGGGGTTCTACCATGGTCTCAGTTTCTTGGTTTTTCTCAAGGTTTTCTTATCTCATATTCATTCTTTCAACCTTAGCAATCATTCTAGGGCAATCCAAAACATCATGGTCCATAGCTTTACAACAAAGAAAACTAGGTCTTCTATCAGGGCAATCCTTAGCAAGATGTCTCGGCCTTCTGTAGCTATAACAAAGGGTTAATCATCTCTTTCTCTTGAATGATCCCCGACTTTTCTTGTACTGTGCACTAGGATCATGGTCGCTAACTTGCAGAAAATTCTTCTTAGGATCATGCATCCATTTGTTAGTCCAAACATTATTTCTATGCATAGGAATAACATATCTTTCATTATTTCTATCAAATCTATTCATATCAAATCTTCTTTCTTCTAATCGTGCCCTAGTTTTCAGACTAGGACAAAATTTATCAAACATACCTAGATCCATACTTTCGAAACAAAAAATTCCACTTATCTTACCTTTATCAAAGCACAAAGCTTTCAGATCTTACCTCTTTAATCAAAAACTTTCACTGATCTTACCTCTATCAGAGCACAACACTTTCAAATCTTACCTCTTTTCTTCATATTTGCCTTCTTTCTTAGCACAAAGCTTCGCAATCAAGTAGAATATTGTGCACTAAAGAAATAGATCTACACACAGAGATTTTTTTCTTTTCCTCAGTTCCCAACAATCATAATTTCAAGTCCCAACAACAGAATCATGTGTTGGCACAGGGGCAGACCCATGGTTCAACGCTTCAACAATGCAACAACAAAACCCTAACTATCGGCCCTTTCGGCAACACCTGCGAAGCAGATGAAGTCTCACCTGAGGTAGAGGCAGAGGTGGTTGCAGGACTCCAGTGTCTGCAAACTTAGATGGGACACAAGTATATGATTACAATTCCCTAACAAATCCCTTAGCAGTGGTCATTTATTAGTACTTAACCTTTTTATACAGCGCAGATAAACCCTAATTATAACACAGTGTGGTATTCAACAAGATTCAACACATTCAAGTACGAAGCACATTAACATAGATTATATCTAGCATCTTATTCACATCACCAAGCACTAAGCTATCATATCAGATGCATCTAAACATACATTACTACACTAAGCATAAATCATATGAACCATAACACAACCATAATGCACAAATCAAACACAACACAGGATACACGTGGTTCACCCCCAGCCTAGGGCTACATCCACCAACTCTTCTTCTCTTTATTGTCTTCTATTAATATTCTACATGCACAGAGCAATAAGATCCTACTCTGCATAGGACAGGAGATCTGTGTGCACCTTGCCAGATCCTCCTTCCCCGAGCTAGGTTACAGCACAAAGCCTTTACACAATCTCTTATAGTCACTTGCACTTAGCCTTGCAAGTCTCATACAGTATGCACAAATAAATTACAACTATCACTTGCACTTAGCACATTGGCCTTCACTTTCCCTTAGCACCTAACATCACACACACTTGCACCTCTACTTACATCACCTAGATTTCTATTTATACATTACAAAAGGGCCTAAACATGGGTAAACCCATGGGTCGACATCCCCATACCCGTTACATAAGCCCAAAACCCAAAAATTCCCTAAAAAGGGACCGAGATCTCGCGATCTCCACTTTGACTTGTGTTCTCCCTTTGACAGCCTATCGAAGTCCCAAAATAGGTCAAACCTGACCAAGGCTCTCCAAAACTTGGTAAAGGGCCAACACATGCTCTTTCTTCTTTGGTGGCTCTCTGCGTCTCATGCAGAAAATGATTTTGTTGGGAAACATCCAACTTAGGAGGGGATTTTGTTGCCTTTCTTATCATCCCCTTCAGCTTTTGACCCGAGCTCTCAGCCTTCTCAAATTCCCTTCGTGTCTCTGCTCCTCCTTAGGTTACCACCCAAACATTGACTTCCTCATATTTCTTGTTATTTTTGTGCAGTTCCACATGCACCATATTGCAATGTGTCTTCTTTTCTTCCCACTTATTCACTGATTTGGGAAAGTCTTATGTGACATGTTCAAGACTATAGCAGTGTGCACAAAGTACACATGAATTGGTTCAAAACCTTGATACATGGCCAATTTATCCACAATTGAAATAAGTGGGGGGCCTACCTCCTCCTCCGTCATATCCTCTGTCGTGACCACACACATATCCACCTCTGGGACCTCTATGGTATCCACCTCTCTCTACACCACCACGATCACCACCCTTCTATTCTTTGTGTACCCTCAATGTGTTGCAAGTATTGTATTTCATCAGCTGGAGTGACCAACATTTATTGACATCATGCCCCATGGATTTACAGAACTCATAGAACGAAGTATGATGCATATTTTGAAACTTTTGCAAATTTGGGCAGCGCGGTGGTACATGGCCCCACTATCAGTGTATCTCACACCATTTCTTCTGGGACCCATTTCGGGATGGAATCGATGCGCCTGTCGCCACATAATTCGGAAGTATAGGGAACTCACCCCTATGATGTCCCTCATAGAAACATGTGTTACACCATATGTTCTCATGCACAAATTTTTTCTTTGTCGTATCTTTCAACTGCATCGTCAAGTTGGCTAGTTGCGACTGCACCTACACCAATCCTATTGAAGTATCTACCCCTTCTACTATAGCTTCTAGGCACATTTAAATTTCTACTGCCTTGGATTGAGTCATCACCTTCTTCTAGGTGAGAGGGACTCAGATATGGGGAAGCAACCCTTAAATAAACCACTCTCTATGTTTTTTGATGGGATATTCCTCCCATGACTTTGGGTCAAGTCACAGTAGATCAAGACCGGATTGAGAAGACTAAAATATTCCCTCACAAACAAATATGAAAATTGAATAAGTAACTACTTTTCTCTAGGAGAAGGTAGGGAAAGAGAGAAAGATAAAGTGTACACCTTAAGACCTTCGTTTGATGGCTATCCTCATTCCTAATTTTCGAAGCGCTCTTGATATTTGTCGGAACAAGCCTCCAAAATGAAATCAAGAAAAATGTTGCAATGAGGTATTTATGTAATCAAGTAGCATACATATCATGCATTATATCCAAAGCAAGTATGAAGAATGATAACATACAATATTGCAATGAAAACCAAATTGGAGGGAAACATAACTCTTCTATTAACACCAAATATCAAAGTTAGCTACAACCTGACTCACTTTTGGCACTGCTTCGGAGACAACTGCTCAGGTTCCTTCATGGATCCTTCAATCATCTACTCAGTGATTAGGCTCTTCCTTGGATACCCCAATAAGGATAAGGAGACACCTTGTAAATATATAAGAATGAAGAAACATTGAAAAAGGAGTTTCCAAGTTGGGGGATGTTACTTGGAGGATAAAAGGAATAGGGAAGTGTATTATATTTCAATAGCATAACCTTGCGCCAAAAGACTTCTCCTCATCATTTCCCCCAAATGTTCTTTTATACTCTCCTAAAGGGGTTAGGGAATAAGGAATCCATTTTTTATGGGCATGGGGACGTTGGGAAACGAGCCCAATCGAAAAACTCACCTTTTCTCAGAATTATTTTATTTTTCATGATTTTTTAGGGAATCCATGGAATGCAAGCTTGCAAGGCATGGATGTTCATGTGTTGCATAAGGGAAACCCATGGCTATCAACAAATGTCAAGTTTCATAGATGACTTGATGAGGAAAGCTTGGTATTTTACTTAGCAAGCTAGCAAAAGGGTAAGGCCAAGTCACAAATGCATAGGTTTGAAAATTTGTGCTATACTAGATGCCCCCTAATGTGTGAGGTCAGAAGGGAAAAATGATGGTCGAAATACATTATAAAATATGAGAGGCGAGGATGCATTGAAGTAAGATCCAAGAATAACAACCATCAGTAAAGATCAACTAAGAGTATTATCTTCCCAAGTCAAGCATACCCATGCTCAGGAGTGATATAAGCATTGTCGCCAAATCAAGTACACTGCGAATCCTTGGTACATATGTGAAATATAGGTATATTCCATTTCTTTGAACAGTACATAGTGGATCCATGTGATATAAATGAAGTAGCAAGCATGGCCACGAAAAATACACAGTGGATCTATGTCAAATTAGATCATAGTCATGAAGAGATACATAGTGGAGTTATGTCTCATAATCAATAATAGATGATATCTGAGACCAATGGAGAGAAAAATTTGATCCTCTACAAGTATCAATGTCTATGATGTGGCACCATATAGGTTGGGAAGGAGAAAAAAAGATGTGATGCTTGTACTTCACCTAAGATCTTCACCACAATCTGCCATGGTACATGTCTACACTATGTGAATGGATGAGTCGAAGTCGAACATAATGAGACATCATTTGATTATAATTCATTGATGTATACCATTAACAAATGAGAGAGAACCCGCCAATGATGATAATGGGCTTCAAGGTACCAAGGTACAATCTAACAAGTGTGAATAAATGAGTTGATGTCAAACACCTGGTAGAATCTATCGATCATGGGACATCGATGTATTCCCACTATCAATAGCGAGGAAACCTGTCACTGATGAGTTTGAGCCCCAAGGTACCAAATATGACTCTAGATCCCTATCCCAGAGCAAGATGTGTTGAAGTCGATGGGAAGAGATCCGCTAGAAAGAAGGAATTAATGCATCCTTCATCATCCAACGCGAGGGGTGGCGGAAGGCAAAATATTTAGAAGAAATCGGACAAAGCGACAAATATTGATGATGATGAGATTGACTTGAATTACTCGAGAAGGCAGACTTGCAAGGTCAAGAACTAACTACAGAATGGTTGACTCAGGTTGAAACTTTCCCTTGAACAGAAGGATGACACATTATGTAAATTAGGTAGCATGGACTATAAACTAGGATACATTTGTGAAACAGGAGGCATCAACATATTCTCCATATGGCTAGAAGAGTAACTAACCGGGGAAGATAAAACTAAAAAATGAGAAAAAGTCTCTTAAAGCCATACTAGACCCAAAATTATGAGATACTGACTCAATATTGTTCTTTGTTCAAGGGCGACAAGAATGTTGCCAACAAAAGAGATAAACGTTTTCCCCCATTCTTTTTGGTTTTTTTTTTTTTTTGTCTCTTTCATATTATCAAAGCCTGAAAAAAGAATAAAAGAGTGTTATAGTACAGTAGAGAAAATGAGTGTCACGGGAAAGAAAACTAGTTCCAGAGCACAAGGAACATTCCTATGCTCAATGCAAGGAAATCATGTGCAGGATAAGGACACTCGGAGAAATGTCTCCTCCAGGGATAAAGGTGTCGAGTCACAAAGGCATAAATTTCAAGGCTAGGAGCTAATAGGAATGCATAAACAATGGGTTCAACAATAGCATGTTGAAGCCGGCATTATGCCTAAAAGCGCGATTGGTCAATATCCAATGCAATTACAACTCAAATTTAGGAAGTAAACCACCCATGGTGGTCTTTTTCGTAAGTTTAGTCTCCAGGGCCTGAAAAAGAGTAAAATAATACCAAGGAGAACTCTTCTAGTCAATGTTTGACTAGAGTATTCATTTTTCGTAAATAATCTATTTGGTCCGGAAAAGGGTTAAACTTATACTGAAAAGACGTCCTTTAAAATCCATTTTACGAGTGTGAAAGAAACAAGGTCACTCGTCCATCTTTTCATGTTTAAGGAGTCTGAAGAGAGATTAACTAACACTCCAGTGTCCTTTTTCATAAACTTAGTCTCCTGAGCCCAAAAAAGTGTAAAACAAAACTAAGGAGAACTCTTCTAGTCAGTAGACTAGAGTATACCTTTTTCATAATTACTCTATTCAATCTGAAAAAAGGGGTAAACTTGTGTCGAACAAACGTTCTTTCAGATCCATTTAACAAGTTTGAAAAAATAAGGTCACTCGACAATGTTTTCATCTTTAAGGAGTCTGAAAAGAGATTAACTAAGACTCCATAATGCTATTGTAAGCAACATATAAGGGAGGGAGTCCTATGGGTAATGGCCAGAACAAGACTGAGTAAGAAGCATGAAGTTCATAAGCAATGTCGTGGTGGGACTAAATAGGACTCCCAAGTCTAAGAAAACTTGCA
>JASDQU010095294.1:15252-26545 GCA_032191745.1 Picea mariana | reverse complement strand
TTTTTATATGTAATCGTAATATTAGGAAGTTGGTTAGTCACCAACGAGAAAATTTTGATGAAAATGTATAAATGTAGTTTCTAAAGACGGAGAGAGGGATTTTGATTTTTTGGAGAGAGCCGATTGTATTAACAGTTTTCAAATTCATCATTATATAGATTACAAACGAGATTCTGAATCCTGCAAATTTGTAGCTATGTGTTCTTCAACCCTATTTACCCTACTTTATTGTATTTTTCGTTCAATGTTTTTCTAATGAATAATCAATTTGAAGTTATCTACATCTTTGATTTCTAGTTCAGATTGGTTTTGATTTCAAATTATTTACAACTTTTCCTCTGAAATTGTTATCAGTAATTTCAAGACATGTTAATCATTTGAACCTTAATGCTTAACTTTCATTAGAAACCTCGTTTTCTTTCATTATTATCTGTTGAAATATGAGATTCTTTCTTGATTAAAGCCTCATATTTTTCTATAGTATTTATTTGTTATTTGATGATCCTTAAATTGTTACAAATCCAGGAAACGACCTCAAATGTATTTATGTTAGTGTTTTGAATTTCAATTTTTTTTTTTTTTTCCTATTCTCATCTCTGGAAAGTTTGAAGTAATGTTTGATTAAAATTCTTTTACATATAAATAAAGTTTTATCCTCCATGACTGTTCCAAGTAGAAGACAACCCAACATTGAACCTGACCTTCAAGATCAATCCAGTATTGCCTTGAATCTATTTAATACCATTTTACAAACAACAACTAATCGGGTTGAATTAGAATGTTCATGGGCTGCTATTGAGAGAGACATTAGCCTCCAAGAACAATAGGAAGAAAGACAGAGACAGTTGAGAAACTGATTCTGATTCACCCTTTCTTTTAAATTCTTATCCTCAAATTATTCCTTTAAACATTTACGGATGCCTTGATGGTATACTTTACATCCTTAAAGTATAAACTCAGGAACAACATCTTTTTGGCGCCGTTTCCAGGGATCGAAGAAATGAATCTTTTCCTTGGGAAGAACGACATTGACATTTTCTATTTTTGATAGTGAACAAAGATAGAAAACCTTCTAAGGCTATTAATATTTTTCACTTGGCGACTCCACAATAACTAAACTGGCTATTAGCCGAAAGAACACCAAAAAAAAGCTGGACAACAAGTAGACCTCGCCGGTCTCCGATCCAGAAAAGATTTTAAAATCATGAAAATCACTTAAACAAGTCTTTTTACCCACATATACTATATGTTAGCCTAACTTTATGCAGTTAAATGCTTCATAAACTCTTGAAAGATCACTTTCACTTCCCCTCTCATACGATATGTTCTTATTTCCTGAAGTTTCTTCCCTAGATTTCCGAGAATATCCTCCTCACATATTCTGAAATTCGGCCTCAAATCTAACCATGGTTGCACAAGGAGGTGCTGGAGCTGGAGGTGGTGCCCCTGGTGGTGGTCAAGTATCGCTTCCTGGAATCTTCGCTAAAGTAGATGCTAGATATGCTCCACTTGTTCTTCCTGCTCCTCTTCATGATCTCCTTGAGAATTATATGAAAAGCCTTCCGAAATTTACAGGGGAAGGGGATCTGACTGCCCAAGAACATATAAACTTTTTTGATCAATTTGCTGACATCCTCGGAATAGAACACAAAGATGTCTATTTTAGACTCCTCGTTCAAACTTTCAAAGGACAGGTGAGGACCTAGTTCCGATCCTTAGCAGCTGGATATTTAAGATCTTATGAAGAACTTGAAAGCACATTTATTAGACAATGGGGAGAGAGGAAGGACCACCTCTACTACTTGACTGAATTTGGAGCCCTTAGAAAGAAAAACTCTGAATCAGTTCTAGAATTCACACAAAGGTTCAACAAGTTGTATAATAAAATCCCAGTTGAGGTTAAACCTTCACAACCTGCAGCAAAAGTGACTTTTGCTGGTGCTTTTGATCCTGACTTTGACTTATTATTAAGAGAAAGGAGATCAACAGATCCAATGAAAATGTAGGATGATGCACTTGAGATTGAATCAAACATGATGGCATCAGGGAAATTAAAAGAAAAGACTGAAACTGGAAACAAAGAAAATAGGAAATTCAAAGAACAAGGTGGACCTTCAGGATCGGGGAAATCCTTGGGAGATAGAATAGACGAGATGGATAGGGTTATTAGAGAACTTTCAAACAAGATCTCAAAAATGGAACTAGAGAAATTGAAAAGAGATAATTTCCCCATAAAATCTTTTAGAAGAAATCTTGATCCTCAGGGATCACAGAAAATAATAAAAAATGAAGATCAAAAAATTCCAACACCTTTCAAAAGTGAAAATTTCATTGGAGAGGAAGATTTAGGAGATTTTGAAGAAATCGATGAAGATATTAATAATCTCGGCGACGATAATAAATCACCTTATTTATCGAGATAGGATTATGAAAGATCTTTAAATAAAGAAATTACATCTGAAGACAACGTTAGCAATAATATGTCTGAAGATTTCACATATCAATATATCGTAGATGATATCATAGTTGAACTACAGGGAAAATATAATTTAAGACCAAGGAACAAAAGTCTCCCAAATGTTTCGACCAAAAAGATTTTTCCAAGAAGTGAAACCGATGAAGCAACTCTAAAAGTTGCTGATAAACAACCTGCGAAAAGAAACACAGTTGATACGCAACCTATCCAGTCAGAACCAGTAGAAACACTCCCTGTGAAGACATAAGCTCCTATAATTGAAAACAAGTCCACATCACAACGAAAAGCTGAAAAGAAAGGAATGGAAGCCCCAAACATCGAAAACGATAAGGCCTTAGGAAATTTTAATTTGGAAAACGAAATAAATAAAATCAAAATTCCTATTCCTCGTGTTGAATTAGCTAAAACTCCCATATACAGAAAACAAATCGCCAAGATGATTAACTTTTCCGAAGATGAAAGCCAAGTCGACGTCATGAACTTAGAAGATGATAAACCAAACATAGTCTTTGGTCCACACTTCGAAGGTGCGAGAGACATTGTGGCCCCATTTTATATTACGTTAACCCTATTTGACCACCTTCTCCATAACTGTATGTTGGATTCCAGAGCTTCCCACAATGTGATGCCAAAGGAAATTATGGAAAAACTTGGTCTTGAAATCACAAGGCCCTATTGTGACTTATATTCTTTCAATTCGAGGAAAGTCAAATGCATAGGTATGATTAAAGACCTAGTGGTAGGTTTGGCTCAAATACCTGCTAAAAGTATTCTTATGGATGTAGTGGTCGCTGAAATTCCCCCACAGTATGGTATTCTATTATCTAGATCATGGGGGGCCAAGCTTGGAGGATCTCTCCAACTGGATATGAAATACGTTACAATTCCAGTTTTCGATGGACAATACACTTGTCTTTACAGAGAGACTAGGTTGGCATTTACTGTAGGTGATCCACATAACCTGAACAATCATCTAGTTTATATTGCCGACCAAGACTTAGGAAATTGTATATTATATATTGATGACGATTTTGAAGTAAATGTAGATGATAATTGTATAGAAGAAAAAATTGAAAAAAAAAGAAATAGATAAAAATGTATATAGCACTGGTGTATGGAAAATGTATTTTGATGGAGCCTCATCTTTCCTTGGAGCCGGAGCAGGAGCACTTCTTGTGGCTCCCAATGATCAATTTCTAATCCCTTTTTGATATAGGCTTCAGTGGAATGTGAATTGTACAAACAATATATGCGAGTATGAAGCTTTAGTGATAGAATTAGAAGCTGCTAGGAGGATGAAAATTAAGAAACTCGAAGTCTTTGGTGACGCCGAATTAATTATAAAACAGGTGAATCAACAGTACCAGGCTAAGCATCCTAGATTACGGTCCTATAGGAATTGTGTCTGGGATTTAATCGAGAACTTCTTCTCATATGTGAATTTTCATTTCGTCCCCAGATCTAAAAATCAACAGGCTGATGCTTTAGCCAAAGCTGCATCAACTTTCACACTCCCAACTGCTTTTAAATTAAAATATCACATACAAATGAGACATCGCCCTTCGATACCAAATAACATACAACATTGGCAGGTCTTTGAAGATGATGAGCATCTTTGAAAGTTTCTAGAATCATTAGACGAATTTGCAGAAATGCATACCGATCAAGAAAATCAAAATGATCCCATTTGGATCATGCAAGAAGGAGAGGATTCTAAAGAGTTTCATGATAAAATTGCAAATCACCGAATGCTTGTTCTCAAGAACAACTAGATTCCCAAGGGTCTAATCCCTTTGGAAATACTATTTAATCAAGATGATATCCCTTCAAAAACCACCCTATAACCCCAACTAGAGGAGGTTGAAGATTGTAATATATGAACTAAAGAAAATCCTCGAATGGTTAAACTATCCAAATATCTATCAACAGAAAACAAAAATAAATACACGGAGTTGTTAAGAAAATACAAAGATGTTTTCGCATGGTCATATGAAGAACTGAAAACATATGACACTTCTGTGATCAAACATAAGATACCCCTCAAACCTGGTGTCAAACCTTTTAAACAAAAAGTCTGACAAATTAACCCCATTTTATTACTTGTTATCGAACGAGAAGTCAAAAAAATCCTTGATGCTAAGATAATTGTACCACTGAGATATTTTGATTGGGTAGCTAATCTGGTCCCGGTTAGAAAGAAAAACAGGGAAATTAGATTGTGTGTCGATTTCAGAAATCTTAATAAATCTTCTCTCAAGGATAATTATCCTCTACCTAAAATGGACCATGTTCTTGAAAAACTAGTAGGAGCTAATAGGATGTCAATGATTGACGGATTTTCAAGTTACAATCAAATTGCCATCAGTGATCTCGATAAATAAAAAACCGCATTTACCACTCCTTGGGGCATGTTTATGTACGATAAAATTCCATTTGGATTGATGAATGCAGGTGCTACTTTTCAACGTGCAATGGATATTGCTTTCCTTGGTGAACGAGACAAATTTGTAGTCATCTATTTGGATGATCTTACTGTTTTTTCTAAATTGGATGAAGACCATATGATTCATCTCAAACAAACATTTGCAAAATGCCGCAGGTTTGGTCTATCCTTAAATCCTAAGAAGTCTCATTTCGCTATGCAAGAAGGCAAGCTATTGGGTCACATCATATCTCGAGATGGAATTAGAATTGACCCTAAAAGAGTAGAAGCTATAGATACAATAGCTATTCCTAGGAATGTGAAAGAAATTCAATCATTTTTAGGAAAAATAATTTTTTTGAGAAGATTTATTCCTAACTTCGTTGAAATTGTGAACTTGATTACAGATATGCTCAGAAAAAACAGTGAAGTAAAATGGATAGCAGAAGCTAAAGCATCCTTTGCCCATATAAAGAAGGTTATAAGTGAGGCGTCGGTACTAGCAAGCCCTGATTATCTCAAAGATTTTCTTATTTTTTCATTTTCCTCTGAACACACACTTGCTGTTGTACTCCTTCAGAAGAACGAAGAAGGTTTCGAGAAACCGATAGCCTTCTTTAGCAAAAGTCTCTGAGATGCTGAACTCAAATATAATATAATGGAAAAGCAAGCATATGCTATGGTAAAAGCATTGAAATCTTTCAGAACTTATGTTTTACATTCTAACGTGATTGCATATGTACCCACTAGTTTTGTAAGAGATATTTTGATTCAAGCAGACAGTGATGGAAAAAGAGGAAGATGTCTTGCCAAAATTCAAGAGTTCGACTTGGAGGTTAAACCAACAAAATTGGTAAAGGGGCAAGGCTTAGCTAAACTTTTAGCTGAATCCAATTTCAAATCTCTTGGGATAAACAACTCTCTAGAGGAAGAAGAATGGGTAGACGTGAATGAACTTGAGGGCCAAATAGTTGAAAACAGAATCGAGGAGAAATTCGCGTCATCAAATTGGTACAAGGACATAGTAACATACTGACATTGAAATGTCCAATTGAATTGTCTCCATCCAAAGATAGAACGCTAAAGCTACATGCAATCAAATATTGTATTTCTGAAAAACGATTATATTGGAAAGACCCACTTGGCTTCCTCTTGGTTTGTTTGGTCGAGTCGGAAATATAAGAAGTTATAGGTCAATTTCACGAAGGAGTATGTGGAGGACACCATGCTTGGAGGGCTATGGCATATAAAATCCTGAGGGCTGGTTATTACTGGCCCAAACTTTTCCCAGATGTGAATGCTAAGGTACGAGCTTGCATCCCTTACCAATTTTTTGCAGGAAAGCATAAACTACCAACAATGCCATTGGTCCTAGTCAAGACAGAAGCTCCTTTTCAGCAATGGGGACTAGATTTCATAGGTGAAATTAATCCTCATTTTAGTGCTCAACAAAAATGGATCCTGACCGCTACAGACTATTTCACCAAATGGGTGGAAGCTATCCCAACAAGAAAGGATACTAATTCGGTGGTTATAGACTTCTTAGAAGAAAATATTTTGTCTAGGTTTGGCTGTCCCAGAAAGATAGTCACAGACAATGCGCAGGATTTTATGTCTATGGCAATGGTCAACTTTTGCCAGAAATATAATATTGTGCTGGGTCATTCCACAACATACTATCCTCAGGGAAATGGTCTGGTAGAATCTTCAAATAAGAGCTTAATCAGTATAATCAAGAAAGTGTTAAATGAAAATAAAAAGTCTTGGCATTTGCATTTAAAATACGCTCTGTGGGCAAATCGGATAGGCACAAAAAAGTCCATCGATACTTCTCCCTTTCAAATGGTATATGGAACAGATGTAGTGTTGCCTATAAACCTAGCACTTCTTGTAATGAAACTATGGCAAGATGAGAAGGAAGAACCGAATCCTCTCACAAGAAGGATAAACCAGTTGATTGAAATTCAGTAGCACAGGGCAGTAGTGGATGAAAAGTTGTAGGAGTATCAGGATGACATGAAGGTATTATTTGATTGTAAAGCCAAGGACAAGAATTTTCTCCCCGGGGATCTGGTTTTGAGATGGGATGCTCGAAAAGAGGATTCGAGAAAAAATGGTAAATTCGATCATATTTGGTACAGACCATTTAAGGTAGCATCTCCTGAAGGAAAAAATTCATTTTTGCTTGAAAATTTGGATGGTAAAATCCTGAATGCCCCTATTAACGGGTGTTTTTTAAAACATTATATGGAATAATTAATTTCTAGAAATTTTCATTGTATATACTGTTTTGTTTTTTATTTTCATAATTTTCTTTAGAAAGTCTATTCTCATTTTGTAAATAAATAAAAATAAAATAAAATTAGTTAAGTTTTTATACCAAAAAATTGATATTTTTAATATTGTTTTGTTTACAAGATTCAAACAGATAGCTTGAACTCATAGGATTAATTTGACAAAACATAGGTGATAGATAGTACTTTCTGTTATTTAAAATAAAATAAAAATAAAATGATAATGGTAAGACAAAGTTATGAGTTACAGCAAAGTCCATTTTCTTAATAAATAATAAAAAGATAATAATAATAATAATAATAATAAAATTGCGTTGCTTATCCCTCAAGTTGATAGGTAAATAAAAAGCGTTTTTCAATACTTAAACCTTAAGGGTTTCACTTAGAACAAGTTTAAAGGCATTTCGAAGTAAAAATCTTTAAGAGAAGAGTCCAAAGGGTTATTTTTGAATTTACAACCTATGTTTTCTGACTTACAGATTGTTGGACGTCTCCTTTTATACCCTCAGTTCTGTCTTTCACTTCTTTGGGTTTTCCCCATCGAAGTAGGAGAGATTATGTATTAACTTTTGAAATCAAAAAATAGTTAAAAATCAATAAGACCAGTCCTCATAGTTCTTATTCTCTGACTAAAAGTGGTTATGTTTAGGCTGATTTTGACTCTCTTAGGTTTCTTAACAATTTGTCTGAGGATTTAAGCTTGCTCAAAAGAAAACCCCTGAAAATAATCTTTCCCTTTTTTCTCTACAGACTAAGGGGTTTTGAAAGTTGAGAAAAGATTGTTCTAGAGTAATCAAAACAGGTTGACAAACCTCTATTGTAAATTTTTACACAGATAACCACCCTTTGATATTTTAAGTATCACTAATTTCTCCTACTTCGTATTTATAATCTAGATATAAGACAGATGGTGAAAGGAAATTCATATTTGATTGCCCCCATCTAGTCCCAAAGATGATGAAAGGAAATTCATTTAAATGATTGCCCTCGTCTAATATAAAAGAAACAGATAACTTCACCGAGGTACTGAACAACCCCACTGGCAGTGAAGCAATATTTGAGTATAAATATATAATTAGCACTCGAAGCGGTGAAAGGAAATTTAGTAAAAAAGGGACAGATAATTTCAACAGGGTACTGAACAGGCCCACTGGTAGTGAAGCAATATCTGAGGTATCTGTAAGGTTTTCATACTTATTTATCACTCTATTCTAGTTACCAATTTTTCGAAACCGGATTTTCATCTTAAGTCAAGATAGAGCTCCCCAATTAAAATTATAAATTTTATTTTGATTGATGCAAGTCAAAATTTACAAATCTGTTGAGTTTCCTAAGATTGCTTTAATCATCTTAATACTAACTTAATTTTAGACGAGAAGGAGAATAGTATGAAGAAGACTACAACTGAGTTTAAAGCAAATAAGAAGTTTTGAAAAGATTTTCAGAAGTTGAAATGAAATCTCTTTTTCCTCTTTTTCCTCTCCTTTAGCAGTTTCAACAGTGATAAACCCTTGACACCATTTACCCAATGAAGGCACTGAGTCTACATGTTCTCCTTGTCCCACAAGGAGACGAGGTCCCCAGTTGGAGGCTATGTTGAAACAGATCTTAAATTTTTATCCCTAAAGCCTAAATTTTTCTTTTTCGGGTTTTGGCTTTTCATAAAACACAAGTTTCGTATCATTTCTAAGTACACGATACCTTTATCTTAAAATTTTTTAATTTTTCGGATAATAAAATGGAAAAAGGCTTACAAAAAATTATAAGACTCCTGATGCTTTTTATTTGAAATTATTTAAAATGTGTTAAATTTTTAAAAAACTAACATTTTTTAAATTAAGCTTAAAAGAATTTTCGGGATTCGGGGTTTGCTACAAACAAATTTTTCGATGCAAATTGAATCGCAAAATCCCGATCCCCGATTTCCCTAAACATTGAAATCTTAATTAAAACACGAATTAATTAATTCTCTTATAAGAAAGGTTAAGGGTTAAGATAATCATGTCGCGATTTCGGGATTCGCGATTCAGTGAGATCACATCTCTTGTCATCATGTTTCCCGAAATCTCGAATTACGAAACCCCGATCCACAGTTCACGTTAAATCAAACTAATTTTGTTTTGGCCTTAATCATGATTAGTTAGTTAATTAAGATGAGTTAAGTCTTGTTTAAAAAGAAATCTGTCGCGATTTCACGATTTCGAAGATCCGATTTCATTGATAACATACTTCTTGACATCAGGATTTCCGAAATCCCGAAAACATCTAATCTCAATTAATTAATGTGCTAAAAGCGTTTAAATCTTAATTAAAACATCGTGATTTCGCGATTCTGCAATTTCGGAAATCTTTTTTCATCGACGACATACCTCTCGACATCAAGATTTCCAAAACCCCGAAAAATGAAGTTTTCAACTTTAATCTATGATTAACACTAATTAACCTTTTTTCAAAAACAAGATTAATGGTAATCATTCTTTAAGTGTTCATTCATGTTTCACTTTCTGATTAAGTAAGTTTCTTGTTTTCTTTAAAAACCCGAAGGCGTCTAAATACGGACATTAAATGCGTGTCTCGGAAAAATATCTTCCGCATTAAGAGCTTTAAATTCATGACAGCTATGCAAATCTTGTCATTTTTAAATGTATTCAAAATAAACATTCGAATGTCTATGTTTTCATTTTAAATTGAGCTTGTTCATCCATTTTCTATGACAGGTTTTCAATTAAATGCAGAAGTCATGGCACCCAAAAAGGCACCAAAGAAGAATGAAGACACACAGGAAGGAGATATTATCTCTGACACCACTCCACACGTTATAGATTCTATTAAATATTGGACTCAAATCTCCGAATTGCTGGAATATGAGTTTGAGAATGCTCATCCTGATTCTGAAAATCATTTCCGGGACATAGCTGAGTCAGAGATTCATAAGATCGATGCGCGCCCGAGGCTCCTAGCATACATTGATATGATCGAGATGAAATCCCCCCATCAGATTACTTTTTCAGTAAAAAGCGAAGAGCAGTCTTGAAACAGGAAATTCATCCAAGAGGAGAGGGGATGATTAAAAAGCATAGGGTTATTATAGATGGAAAGAAACTCAAAGATGGAGAATTTTCTATGGAATTAGCAGGTACAATGGGTGCTATAGCATCAACAAATATGTATTTTGTTGGCAAATTAACAACTATGCTCGAACAAAAAGACCAAACAATAATTCAGTTGCAAGACAAATTAAAAGAAACTGAGAGAAATATCAGTTGGGGAATACAAAAGGGTCTAGAACAAGCTAGACTAAAGGATATGCAAGAAATTTAGAAAATGAATAAAGAATTGGAAGAGGCAAAACACATAATACAGGTCACACAGGAACAGGTCCGAAAGATGGGAGAAGAAAATAAACATTTACAAGATAAAATTATTTCTATTACTAATCAAGTAGTAGAACTTGAAAATTTCAGGACAAAAGCATTGGAGATATATTTGAAAATAGAGGAAGAACAACAGAAAGTGTTTTTGAATCTGGAAGTAGTCCAGAATTATTTTCAAGAAGCAAATAAGTCTTTGGAGAATGTTTTCCAGAAGGAAAGGTGAAAGTAGCTAGAACGACTTTTCAAAAGGCAGTGGTCTTCTCAACAAAGGAGGAAGTTGGAAAGATTTAGAAATTATCCATTTCTGAACAGGTTAAAGGGGACATAATATTAAAAGTGTGGGAAGCAAACCTAGCTGAATATAAAAGAATAACCAGAGAGGTCAATGATGTTTGGCAGGGAATTTTTGATCTCTTAGAAAGAGCTTCATTGAATATAGGAACAGATGACTGTTCTGGATTATTAGGTGAGATTAATATTTCCAAGCACCAGCTAAGGTTCAAAGAAGAGCTGGAGGAAATGAATATAGAGATTTCAAAAATTAAATTAATCAATATCACAGAGATCAACAAATGGATGGTGACGCTGAATCTAAAGTTGAAAACTATTAAATTCACAGAGAAGATGATAGAAAATCATTTGCCTGAATTACATAAAAGATTTTTCTTGTTTGAAGCAAATGAGATACTAGATGCTCCCAGAACTTTTGTGATTTTTTTGGGAAAGT
>JASDQU010095293.1:26530-40005 GCA_032191745.1 Picea mariana | reverse complement strand
ATGTGTGAACCATGTTTCTTTTCCCTTGTATCATAAAATATTTTAACTTCAAGATGAAGTTTCCTGAAGGGTGGGTGTATGTAACAACCCTAGTTAAATACTTGCTTAAGGTTTATCAAGTATAGTTAATTAAATTATTAATTGTCCTAATATGTATTAGTTAAATAATGATTATTTATTAATAATATTATTTATTTATTTATTTATTGTTTAATATATGTTGTTTAATTAATTAATTGATTAATTAACACATTTAATGTTTGGGTAACAAATTAAAGACTTAATAACTTTTAATTTATTATTAGAAAACTTTACGTATGCAGGGATAAAGCATTGAATGGAGGGATAAGGTGGGTGGCATTAAAGGAAGGTAGGAGGCGGTGAATGGGAAGAGGATATGAGGGGGCAGAGGCATTGGGGGAGGGGGAACTTTTAGAAACTTTGGGGAAAGGAAGCTTTTTCTGAGATTAGGGACTGTGTTTTCTGGTTTGTATTTTTCTGGTTTGGAGTTTGGGTGGACTGTTACAGGGGTGCATCGGTTGCTGGGAGTTTTCGGCTTGGGAGCCAGGAATCCTCATGGAATCCTAGAGCTAGGGAGCCGGATAGGCTCTGTTCCTAGATGGCAGGGAGGAAGGATTCGGTTTTGGGCAGAGTTTGGGCAGAGCAACAGCGAGGAAAAACGAAGATTGGAGAAATAGCATCAGATAGAGTTATGTATTTTCATGATTACGTTGTATTAGGTGGTTATCATTAAGCTGTTGAATACGCTGTGTTATGTGGTTGTTACGTAAATCTATTTTCATGTTGTTCATAAATTTAATTTCTGCTGAATAATAAATGATTATAAGTTGATGATTAAATTATACAGGATATAATTTCTCCATTCTCTATTTTAGCTTGTGTTTTATAAGGCTCTGTGGGAAGAGACCTTACTCCTTCTTTCCATCATTTATGGGATACTTTAGATACTTGTTTACATTGTTTCCAAGCTTGAAATCCACCAATGTTTCCTTCAAGTTTCCTCCTAAACATGAGATTAATTTATTTCATTGAGCTTGGCCCTCACCATTTGACATTTAAGGACTCTCAAAATAAATAGAGGAGAAATGGTATTTAGGAAAAAACCCAAGATACTAGATTTGGAGCAGAGGAATGAACTAGGTACTTCTAGATCTAAACACCAAGGGACCAAGCATCCAAATATATCGACCTCAAAGAAAAAGTATTTTGAGGAGTTAATTGGAGTGATGAACAAAATTACAAGTGAAAATCTCAAGGATGGAGTAGGAAAAATGCAAAGTAAAACCTCACAAAAAATATCACCCTTTGGATTAAATTGTAGGGATGAGAATGCAAGCCACCACATGCATGCACTTTCATTTATAAATATACGTTAAATGCCTTATACAAGATGGACATGTGGCACTAAAAACACCAAGAATCCACCATGTCAAATCCTAAGACAGTCAACTAGGTGGTAAGTAAAAATCATTGTGGTTTAGGTTTCCAATGTGTCTATGGTTTTAATTGGTTACTTTGCATATGCTAACCTTGTGCTTTTATATAAAATGGATTTGGTATGGTTGAAACCTAATGTCAACCTTGTGAAAAAAAATTTCAACCTAGGAATGTGTGTAATTACAAAGCCAAGCACAAGATATGCTTGAATTAGAACTTGATTACACCTCCATGCATTCAATTTTGGTTTATAAACTAACCATGTTTTCACTCACCAAGTTTTTTTGTTTTCAAGTACCCTAGTCTAATCCAAGACAATATAAAAAATATGTCATATTAACCATGTCAACCAAACCTTCCACTAGATTCACTATTGAGTATGTGCATGTGGACAACTTGTAATTAAATGTAGCAAGGGCATAGACAATATGAAACACATGCCTAAACACATAACATCAATGAATTTTCATAAAAAATGTCATTGTTTCCAATAATTTGTAGCGACCATAGACCAAATCACATGCACGTGGTATGTCCATAAATAATATGAATACATTAGCATCATCATCATCATAGAATAAACCATAGATTGATCGTAACTCATTAGAAAATGAAGAAGACATAAATGGACTATTCGTTACTATCTTGTTCTAGTGTTTTAACCATAGTACACACTAGGAGGATACTATATGCTGGATAAAAAAAGGTCTAGGCTAAATGATAATAAGTCAAGGTGAGACTAGTGCTTACTTAGAGTTTTGGAAACAAGTAAACATTTCAATAGGTAGTTTCATTGTGATAACTTGCAATCATTTCGATGTTGACTATTTTTAAGGACAACATCTAGCGACATCACTTTAGATATTTCTTCATGCAATATTTGAATTGAATTTTTTTTTATATTTGGCATGATACATGTTGTTTAGGCATCTGGGCATATTGTAGCAATCAAAATTGGATAGACTAGATAAACGTACAATGACTCATATACATTCTTAAATGGGGAATGAAATGGATAGCGATGGAATATTTGTTTTTGCAATGGGTGAAGAAAAGTGGTCATGAAGAAGAAGTACGGAACCTTAAAAATATTATTAATCATTTAAAATTTCATTAGACACAAATTAGGAACCTCTCAACCAAGAAAATTTTTAGGGGTTAAATTTCTCCAAATGTGATTAAAAAATCTATAATCACAATAATAAATTATAGTGAGTGGTAAGCCAAATTAGCACCATACATGTTGGGAAAGCAACTTAACATCTTTGAAGGAATCTATAGTTATGTTGTAAGTATAAATGTGGCCCCTTTTAGAAAAAATACATACAATAATGAATATACAATCATCCTTCCAAAGAGTAGTGAAAAATTCTACAGTTATGTTGTAGGGTATAAATGTGGCCCTTTTAGAAAAAGTGCATACAATAATGAATATACAATCATCCTTCCAAAGNTTCTATGGATATGGATTCCCAAGGTTGTGAGGTGACTCTTCATACACAACAATTTTAGCATTTGGAATATGTGAAATATTAGAAGGATGTCTACTTAACCAATCAAGAATTTTGTCAGCGATATTCTATTTTTACTTAGTAATTAGATGAATTTATTGAACATAAGAAGCCATTTAAGATCTCTTTGGATTTATAGGGTTTTAGGGTTACTAGCTTCTGAGCATTCGAAATTGTGGGAGCTTTTGATCCGATCATTTATCCATTAAATATCCTTATATCAGCTGTATTTTTTTCACGAGCAAAAGACATGGCAGTTACTTTGCCCAATATGAGCACAGAGGTTGGCCTTCAGCATCTTGATGAATATCTTTTATCAAGAAATTTTAGTATTGGGCATCAAGCTACAAGAGATGATATTACAGTCTATGGCTCCATTAGCGAATTCTCCGGACCTAACTTTCCTAATGTATCTCGCTGGTACAACCATATCAATTCCCTCCTGGCTTCGAGTTTTCCCGGTGAGGCTATTGGTTTTCAAATAGAAGGAGCATCTCCAGCTGTTTCACTGGTCACTCAGACTACAACTGAGTCTCCTCCTAAAGATGGGGAAGATGATGATGATGACTTGTACCATTTTGGCAAGGAGATCGAGGAAGAAAAGAAGGAAGAAACAGAATGAGAAACACATTGTATAAAAATTCATTCATCAATATCCAGACACAAAATTGAGGAATCCTAATACATAAAAACATTTCTGAGACAGGAGAGTTGCATACCATGGGTTTCTCCACGGAATTTTGCGGCATCTCCACGGGTTTGGTCGGATAGGGCGCGCTCCTCTGCCTCTGTCGATCTCTCCACTCCTATACGCAGGCGTTGGACAGATAGGGTGCTCTCAGCTTGTTGTCTCCACTCCTACACACGGGCTTTGGTCGGATTGGGTTGCTGATCTCATGCGCTGGCTAGCTAGGTCTGCTCTCGGTTGCTATGTGCGCAGGCGCAAGCAATTTTTTGAATGACTTGTTTTTTTTTTTTAATAATTATATTATATATATTAATTAACGTTGTCAAAACTAGTACGGACAAGGGAATTCCATTTAATTAAAACAAAGCATTGCGATGTACCTGGGATGCTCGCACAATGTGATTTATTCCCATTGCTATGCATGTCAAAGTGAATAAATTCTACTAAGTGTGGGTAAAGGACCGGAGTAACTTTGAGTCTCTTAAGGTAGCCACATGCCTCGTCATCTAATTAGTGATGCGCATGAATAGATTAACTATATTCCCATTATCACTAGCTACTGTCTAGAAAAACCACATCCAAGGGAACTAGCTTCTTAGAATTAGTGAGGAAATAAAACTTTCTTTTGTACTAAAATTACTTAAGAGGTGTAGAATACAAAGTCGTTTGATCTATAACCCTATGAATCCTAGAACATCAAACCCATATCCTATAAATTATAAATGATATAATATATAATACAATATAACCCATTTATTACCTAACATACATAACCTCTATCAAATTGAATACTTAACCCCTATGAATCCTAGAACATCAAACCCATATCTTATAAATTGTAAATGATATAATATATAATACAATATAACCCATTTATTACCTAACACACTTATTACCTAACACACCTAACCTCTATCAAATTGAATACTTAACCCTTACATCACATGTAATAACCTATAACCCCCAACCCATATATACAACAACACATAAACTTTATTTACCCTTATAAAACCTAACCTTTACAATTCCATTAAGTACCCCTAACACTTAATCCCCACAACACGTATCCTTTATATCTTAAATGTAACACAGAGAAACCCTAACCCTTACCCATAATAACCTTGAACCCCTACAATCTTAACTATATAACCTATATAAATACTTACACCTATAACCCCTAATGATTTAAATATCTAATATGTATGGTCCCTAACCCCTTGACCACTAATCCCTAGCCCCTATAACCCTAAACCCCAATAAAGCCAAGCCCCTAGAATCTCTAACCCATTGTGTTAAGATATTTTAAAACTACAACCATTATGTAACCATGTTTATTGTCTAACTTTTGTCCAGTACCACCCATAGCCCCATAACCATGAACCCTTATCACCATTCATCCCTACAACACATAAGGCATAAACGATATGTCCCTTGTAAAATTATTTAACCCATATTACTACTAACTTGTAATTGATATAACCCCAAATACTAACCCCCTGTAACTCATAATGCCTAGTAATCCTTGTCAACCTTAATCCTTATAGCCCTTAACTCGTAGTTCTTACAATCCTTAAAAATGGAACAAAAGAAATAATTGCCATCACTGATAAAACTTCACATTAGCAGTCAAATCCTTGCACCGAGGGGATCCCTTGTCCCACAAATAAAGGGATCTCATACACCAATTTGTGCCTAATGGTTAAGAATATGTGTATACTACTTGGAGGTCATAGGTTCAAATATATAGGGGGTAGGGTATGTCACAGAGGTCATAGATTTTTGTATTGCACCCCTCAAGAATGCCAAAGGTCATTTATTAGCATTTTGTTCAAGGGCCATCTCATTTGGTGTTTAAAGACATAATGATGACTACCTTGTAGCTACCCCTATTAGTTGTAAGTTATATGTTACTATGGACCAATCCCTTATTAAAGATGCACATAGTGGTCCTTACATCCACTTGGGCTTTGGAAAGGATATAATCCCAAAAATAAAACCAATATTAAATTTTACTTTATGATATTGACAAAGTATCCTCAAAACTAGAAAAAACCAAACATACATCAATCATAACATTGATGGTCAATAGATAAAAAAATTACCGTCATGTGCTAATATATCCTTGCTATCACTAGGGTCCTAGGCCAAGTATGAACCAATAATGTCAAAGCTTCGAACCAAAGCTTGCTAGAAGTGGGATATAAATGATATAAATGAGCATGTTATAAATTCAAAATGAAAAAGATTAATGGGATATAAATGATAATCGAAATCTAAGAATAGCTTGAGATCTACACTTGTTGAGAATGGTATAACCCTTTGGAGGGATGATTGAGCATTTCTTCTACATGAAATTGTGATTTTCACCTTGGGTCTTGCACATTTGGAGGTTAACATCATGCTTGGATTAATATTACTTTGCATTGAGTTGACCTAAGATATGGGTGATGAGTTGGTTGTTGGTTGATGATGAGGTGTGACCGTATCGATGAGGGAGATGACTTTTGATGATATTTTTCATTTTTTTGGTATTTATATGACTTTTGGAGCTATTATACCCCTTGAGGAGATGATGTCACCCTTGAGGAGATGATGTCACACTTCCTAGGTTAGGGCCTTATTCCTTACAGTCACATGTGTGAGTCATATTTGAGTTTGGAAAACCTCCCATATCGTCAAGGAATGAGAACAGTCTATCCATGTCTGATTTTAGGGCATACAGATAATGAGACTAAGCGTGAGGCGTAGTCTAGTTCAAGTACTTCGGTTTGGCTGTGCCACTGAATGAAAGGCACTAGTGCCGCATGGAGATGAGGATGTTGATCTTGTGAAACTCAACCAGGATCTGCAACCCCGTGACATTGATGATGATGATGACGATATGACAATGATAAGGATGATGATTGCAATGATAATGAAAATGATGATGATGACGATGATGATGAGGAGTAGGACGTCGACAATGTTACAACCATACAAACCGATATCTCTTAAGAAAAAAAAATAAAGACAACCCAAATATTGTGGTCCCTACTAATGTCATAGAGGATTGGTAGTATGGGTTATATACTGGAGTTTTCACCTTCATCATGTATTAATCTCATCTTCCATGTTTAATGTTTAAAGAATATAAGGTATTTTGTGACAATTTCCTAGTTCAAGGTATTCTTCTAAAGCTTGATGAAGAGAGTACAACCATACTATAATATAAGTTTTGTATTCGGTTTTATTGACTTATTTCCAATTGCAAGTCATCTTAGTGTGATAATGAAGAATCATGTTCTAGTTTTCTAAGTTAGTAATGAAATAGTCATTAGGTATGTTTACTTATAGTTAATTAGGTGTAATTAGTCATAAGTGGTTCAACAGTATGCAGGTTTTATAGAAAGAGGGAAGGTCAAGAGGATAAGGATACAACTAAAAGAAAAAATACTTTATTGAGATAGATTTCAATGAAATAAGGATGCTATCAAATAAATACAACCAATATTTATGATAACAAGTGTTAATGAAATTATTAAATTACTATATCACTAATATGTAGCTAAACAATGAGCATAACATAATTTCAAATAGTTAGAAAACAAAAAAACAAGCATGATATGATTATGAAATGATGATATAATCAATGTGAAAAATAACTTTACGGTCACCCTATTTATGTAACATGTTTGGAATTCATATTTACAAAAATTGTTTTGTGTTACAACATTAAATATTCATTACAATCATAAACCTACTCTAAGACTGTGTGGAGTAGGAAAACTCTAGCATGGTTATATTTATGAATTATTGGTGGGTGCATAGTAAAACTCATCATTACGCCAAGAAAGAAGTAGTTATAAAACACATGTAGGTTAGGAGGAACATACATATCAAGTGATGATTTGATAAAAATTATGGTGGAGATTATATTGTAGAGTTCAAAGGCCATTGAACAATGGAAGGGTTGCAATATAATATAATGTGCACTAATTATAAACATGCACTTACTTAGATCATCGATAGTGCTTTCCTTGGTTTACATGCCTTTCTCAGAGAAGCGTGCTTTGGATAGATCATACTTGTTTAGAAGCACATTAATGGTGGGAGGTAAGTTGTCATGTGAGAGTTCGGTTAGTGTTTATCATAAACATGATATTGATGTTTGACACCTTGAAATTTTACGTCATTTGCAAAAAAATTGTATAATGTATAAAATTATTGAAATATACAAGAAATTGCAATGTCACGATTAGTTTAATCATGTTCCAATACGCTTCCAATATCTAGGTGAGTTCTAAAATAGAATATTAATCAATAATACTTCAGTAAGGAATTGCATATTCCATCAAAATATAACTTAAATTAATTATTCATATTGAAATTTGATGCCATATTTATGTATTAATTTATCTAGTCTTTCACATTAATTATTATATATGTTTGTTGTTTGATTGTGAAATTGTTTGTGTGAGTCATGTTTGAGTCTGGAAACCCTCTCATACGTTATTGCATGCGTCTAGTATAACCATGTAAAATTTCAGTCCAAACAAGCACAAATTGAAACAAATTCAACGTTGGCCCCATTCACGTGTCATTTATATACATTGATTTCAAGCACATGCAGTTTATATGCACCAGTTTCATTTATATTTCCAAGATATAAATGATGGAAAGGGAGAATAATTCATGCATCTATTAGTGTAATCATGGATGCTACCTTGAATATGAAGCAAGGAATGCAATAAAAATTGCATGAGCACCTCAATATCCAATGAAAAGTGCATATAATTTGACATTCAAAGATAAATCTAATTTGTTTTCTACACATACTTCTGAGTCCAAAGGCCATGAAGAATTTTTTCTTCATGAAGATCTAATTATAGCGTGGATGGAGAAATTTTACCAAAAATAAGAAAAACAAAGAACAAATAGGAAATGGGTAATTTGTTACCTTCCAAAGTCCAATGACATCTAGAATCCCATCAACCCTCTTCATGCATGGTTCTCATAGCCTTATCAAATTGCATACATGATTTCATTGGAGGTGCCATGTCATCTAGTGGACCCACTTGCCAGTTAGGTTAGGTGGGTAGGTTGTCCATTTTTTTCGTCAATTCCCAACATTTTCCTCTCAATATTTCTATCATTTAGTTTATTTTTAGGATTATTTCCAACAATATTATATTATGTTCTCATAAAACAAAAAATATAAGAAGAAGCAATTTTTTTACTCCAAAGTACAATTTTAAGGCATTAGTTTACTCACCCTAGAGTCTAGTTCTTGGAACCTCACAAGGAAGAGCCATCCCACAAAAGGAGTTGCTTTTGTCACCTAAAAAGGCTCACTACCCAAAACCATGTCAAATTTCAGTCCATACAAGTAGATGCACCTTATTTTTGGGTTTTGATAGAATAACCAAAGAATATTTGATTGTCTAATTGTTTGTTTGAGTCATATTTGAGTCAGGAAACCCTCCCATACCATCAATGCATGTGTGTTGTCTTAGCATGCCAAATTTCAGTTCATAAAAGCACAAATTGAAAAAATTTCAACATTGGCCCCATTCACATTAAGTATTGTATAGGCTTGTTGTTTGATTGTCAAATTGTTTTTGTGAGTCATGTTTGATTCCAAACCCCTCCCATATTGTTAATGCATGCATCTAGTCTAACCATGATCCCGATTATTTTTCGGAACGAAATGAAAGCAAAGATATTACAATGAAATATTCATGAAAATTGCTAGAAACAAAGAAATATAACAATACTTGATTTCTATTAATGAAATAATTGTAAGAGACTGTAAAAAACAGAGTGCAAGACTCGTTAGAATGGTGCTATCTTTATCTCTGAGAAGAGATGTGACGGCTACTCTCATTCTCCATAAGATGATTACAATGAGGCTCTGAAGGCCTTTTTATGATAAACATAAATTCCAAAACCCTAGACATCCAAAGACCTAACCATAGGAGATGAAACACCAAAAGTCATGTGGGCCCCATTTGGGTAAGTTAGTACATTAACTTCCTGGGGTTGTAACTTTTGCATACGATATCCATTTTAGGCGTGTGATATCCCATTGGAAAGGTATTTTAGATAAATACACATTAGATTGTCAAAATCTGACTTTGTCTACAATTTGACTATGGTGAGCCAAAAAAACATTGTTTAGGCCCCCAAAACGGACATGGAAGTACAACAAGATGTGTTGACATGAAAAAATACAAAATAAGCCAGTTGGATTAGGTGGGAGGCCACCAGTATCCACCTGGAACATGTGTAGGGCTTCAGACAACCCTGAAAGTGTAGAACCCACAATTACAAAGAATTATAGAAGAATGTGTTGAACTAAAAACTGATAAGAGAAGCTAGTTGGAATAGGTGGGTGACCACCAATCTCCACCTAGATCAATCCTCCCCCCCTAGGAATCAATGGTATCCATTGCATTGAGTTCCCAGGGAAGAGAGGAAATCATTTTCTAAATCTAAATCTTGGTGAGTTGTGTGCCTTGTTGGAGAAGCTATGTTGCTAATTGGCTTGTGGGAGACTGTCACAAGCCTGTTGCTGGCAGGGTTGAATATCCTCACCAACCTGTTGTCTCTGGGTTTGATGGGGCATTTTGTAGGAACCATTGTAGGTGAAGAGATTATAATATCCTCTTTCTCTGTGACAATATGTTTTTGTTGGATAGAAGGTGTTTAGGCTATAGTGGTTGTAGCGGTCTTATTTTCATCCTTTGAACAGACTGTGAAGAGGATGAATTTTGCAATATGAGAGATTACCTTGTGCCAATGTTTTGGTGGAGCAGTAGTCAGAACTACCTCTGGTATCCTATAGAGCCAACCTCCTAGAGTAATAATAACACTATGGGGTCTAGACTCATAGACAATATGACGTCTCCACATATATGGTTGGAAAAAAACAACATTGCAGACATCAAGATGGGCAACATCACAAAGTAACTCATTCTTGAAGGGATGGATGCCATAGGACAGGTGACATTGCCAGCTGACATGAAGATCTTGTCCTTGTTGAAGCCAACCAATGTTGTATGGATGTTGGTGTGGTGTTGATGACAACCCAAACTGTTTGATGGCCTTAGCTAAGATGAGGTTCTTATGGCTGTCATTATTAACAATGAAATGCAACGGGGTCCCCTTCACCCACATCTGTGAATGGAAGAGGTGCTCCCCCTCTTCAAGATCCACTTATTCTTCTGGTTGAATTGTTGTGGTTGTGACAGTAGTAGTGGGGTCTACATCGTTGATCTATCTGTTTTCAATATTTTTTGGATTGGATTTTGAATCAAGGCTTGGCTTTATGTTTTTTACCTCAGCCACCAATGACTGTTTAGAGTGACATTCATCGGTGTTGTTCCAGGGCCTTTTGTGGAATTTACACCACTTCCCAGTGTCATTCTTCATATTCCCTTTACCCTTCTTAGCTTGTGTCTTAGACTGGTTGTCTAGAGGTTGTTGTTTAGGGTCGTCTTTACCATGCTTTGGTTGTTGTATATTTGAAGACCCAAATTCCCATTCGTTCTGGTGCCTAAATTTTTGCTTGATTTTGATAGCATATCGATAGGAAGCTCTCAATGATGAGATGTTTAGGGAATCCATTTTGGTTTGGATGTACCTATGTAGATCCCCACGATATTTTAGAACCAACGTTGGTCAAAGTATTTGATACCTACCTTGGTGTGTGAGGTATGGAAATTATTTGTGAACTCTGGCACTGTTTGTCTCTTCTCTTGTTGCAGTGTGGTCAAACTCATGTACTGGTATTCATAATTATCAACCAGGTAGTATTGTTCCTTGACCGCATCCACAAAAAAATCTCAAGTGGGCTCGACCCCATATATTCCAGATTCCTTTGTGGAAAGTTGCTCCCAGTAAGTTTCCCACCAATGTTTGACATGGGGGAGAGCCTTGAGGAGTGAGAAGGTGATATTTTACATGTTGAATTTTTTTTGAACAGATAAATAACCTTCTAATAGATTTAACCATTTTTCTAGGGCATCCGCATCTACCTGACCTTCAAATATGGGAATATCAAAATTAACTTGTACCTTGAAGGGAGACTGTTGGTCTATCTATATGGGTCAGTTGGAATTGATTTGTGAGAGAATATATGTATCGAACTCCTCCAAAATGGTCACTTTATGAATATGTGCCTATTACTATCGTCAGGATGATCCATATTTATGCAAAAACACAACATAATACACAAATAACCATGAATATAAAGATGCAGTGGAAATAACACTTCATTTCATTAATATCAAAGAACTGAAACTTATTTACAGACATAATAGAAATAAACTAGCTAGGGTGATGGTAACTGATCCAGATTTATGCAGGAATGCAACAAAGTACACAAATAACCATGAATATAAAGATGCAGTGAAAATAACACTTCATTTCATTAATATCAAAGAACTAAAATTTGTTTACAGACATAATAGAAATAAACTAGCTAGGGCGTTGGTAGCTTATCTTTGAGAAGAGATGTGGCGGCTACAGGCCTTTGAAATCTATGTTACAATGAGGCTCGAAGGCCTATATATTATTGAGAAACAATGGAAACCCTAATCATCCAAAAAACCTAACCCTAGGAGATGAAACGCCAGAATATGAGCCCCGTCAGGGTAAATTGGTACATCAATTTCTCGGGGTCGTAACTTTGGCATACTATCTTCATTTGACACATATGATACATCATTAGAAATATCTATCCGAGGAATACATCTGTTGACAAAAAAATATGATAAGAATAATTGTCGATTGATTGATGCCCAAAAAACGTCATTTAGGGCCTCAAAACGACTCCGGAAGTTTAGGACCCGAAAAACTGCCAAAAATAGTAAATTGTGCTACAATTAAGGAAACTAAAAAACTGAAAGAAACAATGGTGGAGGTCTAGGTGGAATAGGTGGATTGACACCAATATCCACCTGGATCATTCCTCCCCCCTTAGGAAGCAATGGTCCCCATTGCGTTGATTTCTTCCATGAGATGAGGAAACTTCTGTTGAACTTGGTCCCTAGTGAAGGAGTTGGCCTACTTTGACAACTCAATATAGATGGATCCTCTATTAGCGGGATTTATTGATCTGTGTGTCCATAATCCGATCAATTGTGTCTTGTTCCATGTATTCTGGGTTTAAGTCGGTTGGTGTGAGTTGTTCTGCCATGTCGGATGTGTCCAATAGAGGTGGAAAGTAAGGTCGAAGGCGGTCCACATTGAACACTGGGTGCAGGCCAAGGAATGGTGGGATATTGAGCTCGAAGGAATTTTACCCTATAGCCTTGGTGATGGTGTATGGCCCATATCGAAGCGGGTGAAATTTACAGTGGGCTCCAGTGAGGCACTCCTTCTACAAATGTAGCCACACTTTGTCACTCACCTGGAAGTTGTGTTTCACCTAATGTTGATCATGCCGCTACTTGTACTTAGCATTGGCTCTATCCAATATGTCATGAACCTATTGGAGAATGTGTTGAATGCACTCAATGAATCTGTTCTCCTTGGTAGCTTCAAACTGGGCATGACCCGAATGAGCCTGAGTAGTTGCGAATGGTATGGCTACGTCAATGGGACATAGTGGTTGGAATCCCAAGCCCACCTGAAAGGGGTTGTGGTTAGTTGAGCTATGGAGGGCCTGGTTATAGCTATTTTGTACGTAGGGTAGGATCTCATCCCACGTGCATGGATTCTTTGAGTTGTACATGCAGAAAATGTGTACGATCATCTTGTTGATGACCTCTGTCTAGCCATCAGTTTGGGGATGGAAAGTTGTGGACTTGGTGAGCTTGGTGTGTAGCATTGACTAG
>JASDQU010095291.1:4211-17555 GCA_032191745.1 Picea mariana | reverse complement strand
TTGCACGTGCAGTGGGAGTTGTGAGAAGGTATATGAAAAATCCAAGTAAAGAACATTAGGAGGCGGTAAAGTGGATTCTTAGGTATTTGAGAGGTACTGATACTCATGCATTATGTTTTGAAGGTTCATAAATTGTTCTGCGGGGATATGTTGATTCAGATATGACAAGTGATAAAGATAGCATGAAGAGCACCATAGAATATGTTTTTACTATAGGTGGAACAACAGTAAGTTGGATTTCAAAACTGCAAAAGGTTGTTGCACTTTCAACAACAGAGGCAGAGTATGTTGTTGCTACAAAGGCTAGTAAAGAAATGACTTGGTTATAGAGGTTTATGGAGGAATTAGGAAAGAAGCAAGAGAATAGTAGGTTGTATTGTGACAGTGAGAGTGCCATTCATCTTGTAAAGAACTCAACCTTCCATTCAAAGAATAAGCATATACAACTCAGGTACCATTTCATATGATCCATCTTGGAAGATGGACATTTGAAGTTGGAACAGGTACATACTAGCCAGGATCCTACAGACATGTTAACAAAGGGAGTAACTAGGGAGAAACTGAGTTCCTGCTCAGTTTCAGTTGGTCTTCAAGAATGAAGATGAAGATGAGAAATTTTCTAGGTCCAAGAAGGATCATAGTCCAACTTATACGACAACGATGGAGTTGTTGAGATCATTCACCAAGTGGGAGATTGTTGGTTGTGGAGCTTGATTATCTTCCTGCTTTAGAGGTCTTTGTTTTCAGTTGTGTTTATACCCCATGAAGACTTTACACCCCAAAAGAATGTACACTCCTCCACGCAGGGGAGTGCATAGGGGGATTACCCCCTCTGCGGGGTCCGGGTGCAAGTGGGCCCTCGACGACGAAGCCCCCGAAGGAAAAATTGCCTTGTAAATGTATATTATAATTTCATTGTAAATCTGGACCGTTCATTATAAGGTCACAGATCTTATGGTAGAAGTTATGTTAGGGTTTTTTTCCCTAGAAGGCAACCCTCTTTTATGAGGAAAATGTATTGCGGCTATGTATTATTGTGAATATTGTATTCTGAGAGAGGAGATCATGAGAGAAAGAAAAGGAAGTTACAACGGGTGTGTTGTAGGTTGTATCCCTTAATTTGTTGGATAACAATAATGCAAGGAATTGGCAATTTATCTAGTGGATGTATCCCACACTGGGTGAACCACATATATCTGTGTCTCTATTGTATTGTGTATTTTCTGTGTTTTATTTCCACATTTGTTTTATTTTATTTCTCTGTGATCCTGTTTTTCTAACAATATGTACATGATGAGGAACACAGATTCGCTTATATTGATGGTTCTATATGTAGATGATTTACTCATCATAGAGAGCTCAACCTCCATTGTTTCAGTGAAGACCGCTTTTCATGATAGGTTTTCTATGAGAGATATGGGACTGTTACATTACTTTCTTGGTCTTGAAATTAGCAAGAATGATTCATGAATCAATATGTCTCAATCCAAGTATTCCAAAGATCTACTTGATAGGTTTCAGATGACATATTGCAAGCCAGCTCCAACACCCTTTCAGCCAGGGGTTAGACTAGAGGATATTAGTGCACCACCTTTGGTTGATTGTACTAGATATCGACAGTTGTTGGGGACTCTTCTATACCTTACACACTCTCGAATGGAAATATCTTATCCATTTGGATCAGTTTCCAGGTACACACATGAGCTTCATGAGCTTCAGTGGAAAGAAAAAAAGAGGATTCTCAGATATGTCAAGGGGACTACCAGTTTTGGTATACACTATGCAGTAGGATATTTCTTGGATCTTGTTGGTTACACAAACTCAGATTGAGTAGGCAATAGAACTGATTGCAAGTCCACTTCAAGATATTTCCTCTACCTTGTATCAGGACCTATCTGTTGGTCAAGTAAGAAGAAATCAACAATTTATTTATCATCACCAGAGGCAGAGTACAGGGGTGCAATGCATGTTACTACTCACGCTATTTGGTTGTATCACTTTCTTATAGAGTTGGGAGTTCATTTTCATCATCTGATAGTTATATGATGTGATAATCAGAGTACTCTCAATCTATGTAGAGACCTAGTTCGGAGGCATCAAACTAATCACATCGAGGTTCATATGCACTTTATTCGAGGACAAATTCAGGATGGAGTCATTGATATGCATTTTTGTCCATCTCCAGAGTAGGTGGAAGAAATATTCACAAAGAATTTAATACAATTTTTTTTGTCTCATTGAGGGACATTCTAGGAGAGAGGGATACATCAGCTTAGCAGTTGAAAATGTTAGCATTCTTTTTTTGTTAGCAACATATTTTGAGGGGGGGGTTTGTTCCCATTGGGTTTTCCCTCTTTACCTCACTTTCATTTAGTTGTTATGCATATATACTTGTACATGAGTACCTAACAAGGTTTCATATTGTCGAGACTCATCATTGTGCACACCCTGGTTGTGTTTCAGGGGGTGTGTTGGGGTACATGCTCGACTACATACTTAGTGACATGCACATTTTTTCCATTTTTCCTACTATTTAGGAGTACTGTTATTTATATCATGTCTATTTATAGTAGATCTATTTTTAGTTGGTGGATTCTTATATGCAATACCATGGGAAAAAACCATTGGTTTCCAAAACCATGGGCTCATAAACCACCATTAGGAAAATTCTTATTTTTTTGCTACCATTAGGCAAAATCCTATTTTTTAGACACCATTAGGAAAATTCCTATTTTTTAGGAGATAATTCCTATTTCATTAATTTTAGGAGATAATTCCTATTTCATTAATTTTAGGAGATATTTCCTATTTCATGGATATAGAGCGCACTTTAGTAAGAATATTAACCTCCTAGGGAAGTGCACATTACCCATCTAATACTTGTAGTTAACTCACTTCACTTATTTAGTGACTTTCGATAATTAACAAATTCTCACTCGGACTTTAGTTCCATTCTTGGACTCTAGTCTTATTATAGGAGATTTTTTCTATTATGGAATGCATGTTGACTTCATGTAGAGTTCTCACTAATTTCACACCTATATTTTTTACCCTTTCTTATTATTAGCAACTTTTTACTTTAGTTAATTGTTGCTATTGGGAAAAGTTACTTTTTTAGTTGAGCATGCACATGGAATCCCAAACTAGTGCACATTACTCCTCATGTGGAGATTCCTATATATTGTACTCATTATGAAGGATTAATAAATTGTGATTAGAGTTGGTTTCTTAGTCTCTTATGTGTGAAGATTGATTCTATTTTTCTCTCTCCTCTCTCTCTTTTTTAATTGGATAGTGTAGTACTTCTTCTCACAATAGTTCTTGGATTGAGGTTTAATCCGACATGGTATCAGAGCCATTAATGCGAGGGAGTATTCACTTTTATAGTAGGTTAAGATCAAATTGGGCATCCCATAGAGAACTATGGATCAACCATCTTCTCCAGTGATATTGACACCCTTCAACTACTTTGAGTGGAAGCCAAAGATTGAGCTTCTATTTCGAAGCAAGGGTTTGTATAGGATCACCATGGGGACTAAGGTAGAGCCTACTTCAGCCATAGAGAAATCAAAATAATTCAGCAGAATGGATGAAGCATATAGAATATTTTTCTTGAGCATCTCTCCAGATCTCCTCTTTCATGTCAATACTTGCAAGACTCCTAACGATGTTTGGAAAAAGTTGAAGGATTTTCTAGGAAAGAAATACAATCTAAGAGGTCATCAGCTGGAGAATGATCTACATGAATTGAATCCAAGAGATTTCGAGACTCTACAGGACTAATTTTGTAAGTTTAAAACTTTTCTTTCTCATGTTAAGGCTTGTGGAATTGATAAGAAAGATGGAAAATTAATCTTTTCAATTCTAACAAAACTAGGACCATAGTGTTTTGTCTACACTTCTTATTTTCATACTACCACATTAGCTATGGGGTCTATATGGAGTATTCCATCCATAGATGATTTACTGGAGTCACTTATCCATGATCAAACAAATCTCATACAAATAAGGGCACTTAAGAGTTCCAAGCACTGTGCGCTTACGACTCAAGGAAGTTTAAATAAGAATAAGTAGAAGAACAAGGGTAAGAAGGACCAAGAGAACAAGAAGGAAGGTAAACAAAAGTCCATAAATGAGAGTTTGATTTCCAAGTCATCAAAAGGAAAGAAGGAGAAGACAAAGTGTTCCTATTGTAACAAGGGGTACCATCCTGAGAGTTCTTGCATGAAAAATACCATATATTTCATGGCACAAACACTTGAGTAACATCACCTCAATGATTACATTCCAGATAATGCAAGGAAAAATCCATCATTGGAAAGAGGTAATGATCATGAATTAATTGCTATTTCATCTTCTCCTAATGCTTGGGTGTTTGATTTAGGGGCTACCCATCACATGGCCTCATCGAATATAATTTTATCATACTTGGAGACTTGTTCCAGACCACCGATCTTCATGGGAGATGATTCTCATGCAAAGGTGTGCGGTAGGGGTAGATTTGATCAGACCATGGATGCTTTCAGGATGTACTTCATGTTCCAAATATTTCAATGAATATTCTCTACATCTATCAAATCACTCATTCAGGTTCAAGGAAGAAGGTGGAGTTCACTCTAGAATTAGTTATTATTTCCGACTTGTCAGATGGTTCAAAAATCATCCTTGGTGAGTTTAATCACCATTCCAGGTTGTACACCTTCCCTCACTTCACTTATAAATCTGATTATGTATCTCTTCTAACACATGCTAATAAAGAGTATAGGTTGTGGCATGAGAGGTTTGGGCATTTGAATTTTAAATATTTAGATCATCTTAATAAGGGTGGAATGGTAGATGGATTACCCCAATTCAATACAAAAATGGAGTTTCCTAGGGATGCATACTAGGAAAACATCCCGAGGAGAAGTTCAACACAGGTAAATCATGGAGGGCATCATAAATTCTAGAGTTGGCTCACAGTGACATTAMAAGTCCTTTTCCACACCCATCGATCAGTAAAGCTAAGTATTTTCTTACTTTCATTGATGATTTTTCRAGATATACATGGGTCTAATTTCTCAAATTAAAATTTGAKATCTTTGAGTGTATTAAAGATTTCAAGCATCCARTTGAGAACCAAACAAGGAAGAGGATTAAGAGGCTTCATACAAACAATGAAGGAGAGTATGTGAATAAATATGTTGAKCATCTTTTTTCAGAATCAGGTATAGAGTTGCAACACATGGTTTCATATACTCCACAACAGAATGGGGTATAAGAGAGAAAGAACATGACATTGAAAGAGATGGCCAATTGTATGTTTCAGGCTAGAGAACTACCTCCAAAGTTATGGGATGAAGTTATCAACTATGAAATCTACATTCAGAATATAGTTCCTCATAAATCAGTTAAGGGAGTCACTCCACATGAGGCTTGGAGCAAGAAGAAACTGGAAGTCACTCACTTTAGAAGTTTTCAGTTCCTATGCATGGGCTAGGATCCCTTCCCATAGGAGAAAAGCTATGGAAGCTGAAAGTAAGGAGTGTATTTTTTTTGGATATATAGAGGGAGTGAAGGAATACCGTTTATTAGATACTACTTCAGATACATTATTCATTCAAAGGAGTGTTAAGTTTGAAGAGGGTCCTTAACAGGTACTTCCGGAGTAGTCCACACCTCCATCTCCACCCCCACTAGTTGCAGAACTTCGTGAGACTTCTTCCAATCAAAATTTTGATCAGATATTTGAATTCAATATATTTGATGTTTTTGATCAACAACAAGAAGTTTTAGGTCTATATCATCGACCACAATGGGCACAATAGGCTTTTCAAGTAACAGGTGATCTAGTGGGTGATCTTGCCGATCCACGAAGAATCAGATCTCAGTTTGTGGAGCCTCTGCAAGATTTTACTACCATGGATCTATTTATGCCTATTTATTGTTTTATGTTACTTGGATCAGATCCTCAGTCTTAGGCAGAGGCTAAAGAAAATCTCCATTGGGAGGAAGCTATGAAAGATTAGTACAATTCCCTGATAGAGAACAACATGTGGGAGTTGGTTCCTCTACCTTCCAACATGAATCTTGTTAGATGTAAGTGGATTTTCAAGAAAAAGAAGGGTGTTGATGGATACATTACAAAGCATTAGGCTTGGTCAGTGGCCAAATGTTTCTCACAGGTACAAGGCATTGACATGAGGAGACTCTTACACCGGTTGCCAACATTGATTCCATTAAGTTAGCTCTAGCTATTGCAGTAGCTAGAAAGTGGGAGGTACAGCATATGGATTTGAATAATGCATTATTACATGAAGATATTAATGAGGATATATATATATATATATATATATGAAGTAGCCAGAGGGATATGGAGTAGGTTGAGGAAGTCATTGTATGGACTTAAGCAAGCACCTCATGCATGGTATGCTGAAATGGACTATTATCTTCTCTCTAGAGGTTTTCTTAGATATAGATCAGATACTAATGTGTATATGATGAGGAAAAAATATTTCCTTCTACTGATAGTTCTATATGTAGATGATTTACCCATCACAAGGAGCTCATCCTCCTCCATTGTTGTAGTAATGACCACTTTGCAAGATAGGTTTTCTATGAGAGATATGAGAATGTTACATTACTTTCTTGATATTTAAATCAACTAGAATGATTCAGGAATCAAGATGTGTCATTCCAAGTATGAAAAATATCTACTTGATAGGTTTCATATGACATATTGCAAGCCAACTCCAACACCCTTTCAGTCAGGGGTTAGACTAGAGGATGTTTGTGCATCACCTTTGGTTGATTGTACTAGATATTGACAGTTGGTGGGGAGTCTTCTCTACCTTACACCTCTCGACCGAACATCTCTTATCTAGTTGGATCAGTTTCTAGGTACATGAAGGAGGCTCACGAGATTCATTGGAAGGAAACAAAGGGGATTCTCAGATATGTCAAGGGGACTACCAGTTTTGGTATTCACTATGTAGAAAGATAATCCTTGGATCTTGTTGGTTACACAAAATTTGATTAGGAAGGTGATAACACAGATCACAAGTCCACTTCAGGATATGTCCTCTACCTTGGATCCAAACCTATCTGTTGGTCAAGTAAGAAGTAATCAATAATTTTTTTATCATCAACAAAGGTAGAGTACGTGGGTGCAGTGAATGTTACTACTCAGGTAATTTGGTTGAAACACTCTCTTACAGAGTTGGGAGTTCATTTCCATCATACGATAGTTATATGGTGTGATAATCAGAATATTTTAAAGCTATGTAGAGACCCACAGAGGAAACAAGCCAATCACATTGAGGTTCATATGCACTTTATTCGAGAATAGATTCAGGATGGAGTCATTGATATGTAGTTGTTTCCATGTTCATAGTAGGGGGAAGATATATTCACAAAGACTTTCATATAACAAAATTTTGTCACATTGAGGGACATTCTAGAAGTGAGGGATACATCAAATCAACAGTTGAACATGTTAGCATTATTTTCTTGTTAGCAATATATTTTGAGGGGGGGTTTTGTTCTCACTGGGTTTTCTCTCTTTACCTCACTTTTGTTCAATTGTTATGCATCTATACTTGTACATGAGTACCTAACATGGCTTCATATTGCTAAGACTCATCATTGTGGACACCTCGGTTGTGTTTCATGGGGGGTGTTGGGATACATGCTCAACTACATACTTAGTGACATACACATTTTTTTCCATTTTTCCTACTATTTAAGAGCAATGTTATTTATAGCATGTATATTTATAGCAGGTCTATTTTTAGCCAATGGATTCCTATATGTAATACCATGGGAAAATACCATGGGTTTCCAAAACCATGGGCTCATAAACCACCATTAGGAAAATTCCTATTTTTTAGCTACCATTAGGCCAATTTCTATTTTTTAGCCACCATTAGGCAAATTCCTTTTTTTAGGAGATAATTCCTATTTCCTTAATTTTAGGAGATATTTCCTATTTCATGGCTACATACTACACTTTGGTAAGAATATTAGCCTCCTAGGGAAGTGCACCTTACCCTTCTAATATACTTGGAATTAACTCACTTCACTTATTTAGTGACTTTCCCTAATTAGCAAATTCTCACTCAGTTAGGACTTTAGTTCCATTCTTGGACTCTAGTCTTATTCTAGGAGATTTTTTCTATTATGGAATGCATGCTGACTTCATGTAGAGTTCTCACTAAGTTCACACTTATATTTTTGATCTTTTCTTATTATTAGCAACTTTTTACTTTAGTTAATTGTTGCTATTGGGAGAAGTTACTTTTTTACTTGAGCATGCACATGGAAATCCCATCCTAGTGCACATTACTCCTCATGTGGAGAGTCCTATATATTGTACTCATTATCAAGGATTAATACATTTTTATTAGAGTTGGTTTCTTAGTCTCTTATGTGTGAATATTGATTTTATTTTTCTCTCTCCTCTTTCTCTTTTGCAATTAGCTAGTGTAGTACTTCCTTCTCACAATTAGTTCATGAATTTTGGTTTAATCCTACATTTTTAGATGGAAGAAGACTAAGCCTAGAGTGTGTAACCAAGTGAAAAATGTTTTGAGAATATCCAACAATGAAAACAAAGAAAATCCTGAGAAACCATATTTTCCACCTACCTACAGTGAAGTGAAATAAGGGGAGTGAAAACTTGAAAAATCAAAGGCCCATGAATAGATGTACTCAAAGATGAAAACTTGGGAAGTTGACATATCGACTGATGGTTGAATAAAAATGGCATGTGTAGGCGACTACTGGTCAGAAAAGTGGTTTGCAAAAATTGTTGACCTATGGAGGGAATATCAAGATGTAATTGCCTGAGATTATAAAGATTTAAAAGGACTTGTAAAAGGAATGGGGGAGATGAAAATAAACCTCATACCATGGGATAATCCCATTAAGAAATGTCCATACAAATTGGCACATAACTACAAATCAATGGTTTAAAAATAGATTGAAGGGATGCTAGCTATTGGCATCATCTATCCAATTGATAAATCATAATGGGTTAGTCCCATGGTTGTATAGACAAAGAAACATGATCCGAAGAAATTGAGAATATGTGTTGACTTCAAAGGATTTAACAATATAACATTAACATATTCGTTTCCAACACCATTTGCAACTGAAATAATCAATGAAGTGGTACGTCATGAATGTTAGTCTTTCAATGATGGATTTTTAGGGTATAACCATGTACCCATTGCAGTGGAGTATCAATAAAATATGAATTTTGTATCAGAATTTGGCTCTTTTGCCTACAAAGTCATGCAATTTGGACTAAATAATGCACCAACAGTGTTTTAAAGAATTGTGATTAAATCATTTCAAGAAAACATCTATAAGAAAATGGCTATATACTTTGATCATTTGACCATGTAAAACTTGCTCAAAGAACATATACAATTAATTATAATGATGTTGAAGAGGTGTCATTAGATACAACTCTCTCTAAACATAAAAAAGTGTATATTTTCACTCCCATTGCAATACTACTAGGACGTGTTGTGTGTAAGGATGGAATTAAAGTGGTCCTTGACTTAAAACCTCTTGTAAATCAAAAGAAGATCAAAATATTTTTTGGACATACTAGATATTATCGAAAGTTTTTTAGACATTAACTCTGACATAAACTTCCCAATCGACGAGCTTCAGAGAAAGGAAGTTGATTTCATAGAGAGTGAAGAGTACAATGAATCCTTCGAATTATTAAAAAGAAAATTGGTGGAGGCATCCATATTAAGATTTTCTAATTGGTCGAAACAATTTCATGTGCATGTTGATGCATTGAAAGTGGAAGTTAACGTAGTACTTTCTCAACTAGATGATGAAATAGTCGACCACCCTAACATATATTCTTGTTGGAAGTTCAACAATGATGAATAGAAGTACTCAATTACCGAAAGAGAAGGCTTAGCAATGATATTTTCTCTTCATAAATTTCATCGTTATTCACTGGAAAACCCTTTCACATACTTCACAGACCATCAAGATCTTAAGTACTTAGTAAATAAGATCGTTCATCAAGGAATAATTTGTTGATGGATTTTACTATTCAAGAGTTTGAATTTGAAATAATAGTCCGACTAGAGAAAAATACCGTTGGATCAACCACCTGTCTTGACTTGAAACAGGAGAAGAACCACCAAGAATTGCATATGAGCTCCCAATATGCTCACCTATTCTGAGTTGAGGAAACTTCAGTGGAGCTAGCAGGAATTGTATAGTATATTGAAGAGGGGAAATCTCTAGAATATCTTCTAGACCAAAATATAAAGTATTAGCAATAAAGGCTTCCCCATTCAATCTCATGAATGGATACTTATATAAATTGGGACCTGATAATGTATTGAAGAGATTTTCCGTTAAACATGAAAGAGAAGGTATAATAGATAAAGCACATGTTTTGTCCAATGGGAGGTAACTTTTAGGCATATACAACAACAAGGAAGATTCTTCAAGTCGGTCTATGGTGGCCGATTTTGCATAAATATTGTTGAAAAAAACAAAACAATGTGATATTTTCCAACAAACGAGTTGAACATTATGGGAGGACGATATGCCTTTGAACTCTTGAAATCCCACTTTATCATTTGATATATGGGAAATTGAATTTTTTGGCCCATTCCCCCAATAAGAAAGACAAATGAGAGCCAAATACATCATCACAACAATCAAGTACATGCCAAAATGGGTCGAAGCAGAGCTAGTTGAATCCTACACCAAAGAATTTGTAGCCAAATTTATCTATGAAAACATTGTTACAAGATTTGGATGCCCATTAAATATAATCAATGATCATGGGACACACTTTGTTAATGATGCAATCAAATTATTTCTACAAAATTTTATGTTTGACCATAGAAATAAATCTACTTATCATCCATGGGAAAATGGGGCAGTTGATTCCTTCAATAAAACATTGCATAAAGGATTGACTAAAATTTGTGTAACTGACCAAGATGATTGGGATGATAAGGTGCCAATAATACTATGGTCTTACATGACTTCATATAAAATATCAACTAGTCATACACCCTTTAAAATAATATATGGGAAATAAGTTTTAGTACCTCTACACTTCTGGATGAATGCATAAAGGGTGTCATTTTTCCTCGGGTATGATCTTACAATGGGCACATAGGAACGTTTTCATCAACTAAACAATATAGAAGAGGTACATTTGATTGCACTACATCACTAGGGGGCTCAAAAGCAACAAAAAAGGCTTGGCATGATTGACACATTAAAATAAAGTACATCAAACAAGGAGACTTGGTTCTATTATACGACAATTGGATTAAAGGAAGATCGAGGAAGCTAGAAAATTCTTAGTTGGGCCTATTTGTAATTGAAGATATCTAACCAACTGGTGAGATGAAATTAAAAACTTTGTAAAGGAAACTGTTTGATAAAGTCGTAAATAGTTCCCGACCTAAAAAGTACCACCCATAAAAACAAAAGAAATCCATTGGTGAAAATCCCCTAGGGCACCAATGGACAAAAACTAGGTTCAAATCCACTTGTGCCAGTTTAGCTCTAAAATGAAAAATCTATATGTATAATAATAATATGAATAAGTAAATAATGATAGTAAAAAGTAATAATGCAGTTGGTTATGAAATAATTAGGTACAAAAACGTCCAAGGATGGTAATGTATTTGAGGAATACATAGCTGACAGAGACCAATAATATAGTACTAATATTTCAGACTTGTGTGAACCAAAATACAAGAAGAAAGAATGGATGCAGAGCGATTGTATGGAAGAATGAGCCGACTAGATTAACTCAAGAGAAATTGGTCAAGGAACCAATCTAGTACTCCAAAAATACACTCACCACAACATCCCATGGACCTCAGGAAATTGTTAGACAAGAAAGAAAAAGAAAAATCAAGCGAGCGACCATAGGAACAAACAATCAACAATTATCAACAAATAAACCATGTGAGACATGTTGACCGTATTATACAAATCATCCATGGTGCTCAAAACAACCAAGGAAAAATAATTGACTAGAAGAGAAGAAGTGACAAAGAAAAACAAATTGACTACTTTTGTTGATATTGAGAGGGGGGTGAATCAGTATCAAGTACAATTTAAAGCATTTTTCAACTTATACTTAAACCATTCAATTATATCCAATTATAAATGAACAATAGTACAAGAGTTACACCATCACACCACAATACACCATGCACAATATATGAAAAATAATCAATAGTTATTGTTCAAGGGAAGTAATGACTTCCAAAGGTAGCTACAACTTCCAAATGTAAGGGGAGGGATAAACCTCCAAGAGGAAGATACAATCCTCCAATATCAAGAGAAGGTTGAACTCTCCATCCTTTCCCCTTCCTTCCACCCAAGAATATATGAGAGATAATAAAACTTTACATTAAATCATCACCATCAACCAACCATCACATAGAACCTGATAATGCTTCCTGAGACTTCTTCAATTTATGAAATTCTTGAATTCTTGGAATACTCTGATCCTACAGATAATATTCTCTGAAACTCCTCCAAGTTTCACTCCTTGAATCCTCCCCAAAAAGAAGTTATAGAAAGAATGGTAGACTTTATTCAATTCTGGTTTATTTAGGAGAGCAAACTTGTATAGAATGCCCTGCGCTCAATATTTAACATCCAATTCTGAAACTCACACACACACACAAAAAGTCCGTACTATTTCCAATGAAAATTTCACCACTTCATTTGGATTCTCTATGAAGAAGTTATGAATGGTTTACTTGGAACACTTGTTTATTGACTAGCTTTAGGATTGTTCAAAAACCCTATCTTCCACAGAGTGTATCTCCATAATTATAGTGAATCAAGAGATGAAATGTTTACCACAGGTACCTTGATATGTCTTCTCAATACCATATCAATTTCACCATCTGAATCGTTTAGAAAAAAAGTTATAGAGAAAATGGTAAGATGACCTGTAAATAACATACCTTAGAACACATCACTAAAAGACTTCATCCTCCCTTGAAATCTGTTAAGAACCAAATACCAATATAGCATAGAAAAACCTCAGAATAAGTACTCAACACCTTGAAAAAGAGAGAAATTCATATAATAAGCCTCTTCGAGGGGGAAACCTCCTTATGCCCACATAAATGTACAATTCCAAGATGATTCCAAATTAAAATGTATCCTTGGTATATATAGGAGACTAGGAGGTATAATTACAACTAATGAAATAAAGCCGACATAAATAAAATAACATTACTAATGTAATATGCCCCAATTAAGGGGTAATGAGCCACTATTTAGGGCTTAACATGCCCCTCCCCTTGGTACAAGTGTTGTCCGCAACACTTGAGTAAC
>JASDQU010095289.1:3721-14826 GCA_032191745.1 Picea mariana | reverse complement strand
CCCGCCAACGACATGTTGTTGGTTGCTTTGAACAATCAACATCTATTTTAGCCTCATGATCATCATCATACTGATCACACTTGGGTAGATTATGCCAGTAAGAAAAGTCATGAAACATGCACATCATATCAGCTGATGGCTCTTCAACAAGACGAGTTGGAACTTCATCTTCAACTGTATTGTGAATTGAATACATGAAAGAATCATTATCCAAACCATGGTACCAAGGGTGAGCTACAAAATGTTTGGGAACTGTGACCTTTTCTTTCTCTGAAATCAATGGAACATGATGTCTTTGGACATCAAGCTCATCTTTCCTGCTGATCCTCTGCATCATCTCTTCCATGGCGCTGGCCAAAATGTCCAGTTTATCTTCTAATGACTTCAACTGCTCCTTTTCTTTGCTTTTTACCTTTGACCTTTTGATAAGCAAATTGACCTCCACATCAACTGCAATGTTCTGCATTTCTTCAAGTGTTGCAGTGTTCCTTTCTCTTAATTGGAATGCCATCTCAGGATCGAAGGCATCTGGGAAATGCAAGTGGTCTGATCCTAGGGTGGCCTTATATCAACAGGCATTGCATAATATACCTTATTGAACCTTGCTAAAAAATGTTGTATTGTTTCCCCTGGCTGTCTTTTCAAATGGTCATACTCTTCTAGGATGAGAAAAGCATTTCTCATGATCACCCATCGATCTAGGAAAGCTTGCACAAATTGATGGAAATTGTTAATGCTTGCAACTGGGATATTTTTAAACTAGTTCTTAACTTTACCTTGCAAAGATAGGGCAAACATCCTTATATATACATCATCAGCTTCAACCTCATAAAGGTCAAGGAAATATTCAATCCTCTGGATGTGTTTTTCAGCCGTAATATTGGCATTCTCTCCATCAAACCTGGGCAAATTATCGGTGTAATTTGCAGGGAGGTCATGGAGGATTGGAGGCAAATATAGGGGTTTGTATCTTTCTTAGATTTTGTCAGGTACAGGAGGTGAAGCAAGAGGCTTACAACCATCTGGAGCTTTAGCAAGAGTAGGAGATAAAGCAGAAGGCTTATGTCTCACTAGGACTTCTACAAGTGCATCTGGGATGTGCACAGGTGTATGAGTATGTAGATAATCTACAATTGGGGATCTGATCTCTTGAGGCTCATTAGTTTGCAGATGATCAATGTAATCTTTAGCAATATACTTTTGATCAGGCTTAGAATAAAACAAAACATAATTGCAGATAAAACCAAAGATGTCTTGAATGCAATTTGAGCTTGAGTACCTGGTCTTTCTAGGCTGCTTGGCCATGCTTTAGGTTCTTCCTCCAGTGGAGTATTTGAGTTGGCACTGTCTGGAGCTGATTGGAGTCGCCAGGTGAATGATCTCAGCCTTCTTGTGTCTAGTCAATGCCCACCATCAGTGATCAGATCTAGAGCTTTGAAGTGTACTACTGGGGAAAGTTCCCCAGTACATTTGCCATTTTGTTAGCACTCTGTAATTTGCCCAAGGCTGTGGAGGCAGTCACAGAGGAAACATCAAAACCTCTTCAAGTCAGAGATATAGCCCTCCAAGACTAAGAGAGGGATCTCTCTGTCAAAATTAGATTTGTTTGAAATAGGATATTAGGCTAGTTATGCAGAACAGGGTTTGTTTTTTATTTGAGGTGTTTGGCTGAATTATTGCTTTAGAATCCCATTGGTCTATGGGGTGTGTGTCAAAAATTAAGGTCATATAAACCGATTTTAAAGGGATTCTTCACAGGGTGAGATATCCAAGATACTGGATCGATTAAGATAAAATGTGATGGAAATATAGAACAGGTGAGAGGTTCATTTAAGTAAAGAAGCATTCAAGAATTTCTTTATCTCAAAATCAGAAGAATAACATGCAGACTGATAAAAGGCCATATACAAAGTACCCGAGGTAAATTATGTTCTTTAACTTCCGTTTAACTTTTGTAATTAGAAACCAAGGTGATAACAGAGTAAAAAAACATTAACATAGCAAGAAAAACATCACCAATGTCCAGACGCAAGAATCCTGTGCACCAATTCCTTTGTATTACTGGTGGATCTAAACAATTACAGAGAACAACCTTTCTAGGTTCAATGATAAACCCCTTTACACATTTGAATCACTACAATTTATAAAAAATACTCTCCCCAGGCTCAGAATATCAGATTCAACCACCTCAGCCAAGAATAGCATAAAATCCCCAAAAATTCAGAAATGCAAATTTGGCCGAATTTGTTGAAAACAAGGGTACGCTCAGTCATTGATTTCTCCTAATCAGTGACACCTGTGAAAAACACGAAGGAGTTTGTTGTATATTATCTTTTCTGGAGAAAAATCCTCCTTTATTTTCTCAAATTTCGATTCCACCTCGCTGAAACAGCTCCCGCAAAATCTGGACTATAACAGGAAAAACCAGAAATCCGAAAAATGAGGCTGAAAGACAACCTCGATTCTCCCAACTGGTGGCACCTTTGAAATAACTGGGAGAGGTTTTTGTTCTTCAGCCTGTTATAAACAAAAAATTATTTTGGTTTTTTAAATTTCATCTTCGTTTTCCCAGAATCCGCTTCGCAATATGTGGTGTCAAAACTGGAAAAACAACGGTTTTGTGAAATTGGGGGAGGGCGGTTTTGGAGAGGTAAGTGGTATTCTGGACCCCCCCTGAGGTGGTAAGTGGTATTCCGGACCCCCCTTGAGGTGGTAAGTGGTAGTGGGAGGGGGGGGTCCGAAATCACCTGGAGCTGACAAGTGTCCCTCCCAATACCACTATTCCATACCCCCCCCCTCCCTCCGTTAAAGTTCGAAAAGCACAGTGGGGTCCGTAATTTTTTAGGTCCATGGATTAATGTTTTGGGATGTGTGAATGTTAAGTTGTGGGTTAGGGGAAAATGATTTGACATTTTATTTTATTTTTGTTTTTATTTAATTTTTTATTATTTGTTTCTTTTTACGTGTTTTTCCTTTTCCTTTTTGTTTTATTCTTATTTTTATTTTGTTTTAATGTTTTATTACGTTTCAACTTTTTTGTTTTATTTATTACGTGTTGTAATTTATTTTTTCAATTAATGTTTTTTATGATTGTTTTATTTTTATATGTTTTTTGTTTTATATTTTAATATGTTTATTATATTTTGTTTTTTAATTTTTGTATTTAGCTTTTGTTTTATTTATTATGTGCGTTTTAGTTTAGTTTTTATTTGTGTTTTTTTTTAATTAATTTAAGTTTGGTTTATTTAAATGTTTTGTATTTTGTTTATTAATGTTTGATTTTTATTGAATGTTTCTATTAATAAACTAACCTAACTATTAACAAACTAATTTAATAATTAATCATTAATTATTTAATAATTAATTATTCATAAGACTAATCTAGTCTAACTATACTAAACCAATTGATTTTTCTTTTAACCTAAGTTTGTTTATTCGGATGAGTGGCGGGCGAAGCATACTCAATGGGTCAAAAAGACAAGGGAGTGAGGGTGCAACGAAGGATGAAGGATGCAGCACGTTGATGGAGGATCAGGCGAAATGGATGGAGGGGAAAAAAGGGGTCAACCGAGCCAGAAGTCGTCATCACGGGGGAAATGCCAAATCAACGGTCGAAGAATCGAGTTACCTATAATTATAGGGCCCCAACAGGATGAAGCAAAAAATAATTATGATTTCATTTACAATTTGGAATATTAGTGGAGGATAATAATGATAGAAAGAATAACATACCAAGGGACGATATTCATGCCCGCCTTCAAGGTGTCCATACTCACTACAGTGTTTTTTAGTTGTTTTTATTAAAATTATCCTTCTATTATATCCCCTACATTTTTTACAAGGGAAATAACATTTTCGATCACCCAAAGCCTTGACCAATGCAGATCTCAAGTCTCAACCCTGTCCTCCTGGTGGAATGTTATGTGACATTTTTCCTTACCAAACTTTTAGTGATGATTATCTTAAAAAATCAACTTCAATAGTTTACCTATTTGTAAGACAATTAACAAAATAAAAAAAAATTGTATTCTAACCTAAAAATATCCCTTATAACCTCTGCAAATCTTCACTAGTATAGCAACAATGTCGAATGTCTTTAATATTTCAAACTTTTTTAATTATGTATCACACTTTCGTCAGACTTCCGACGGATGTTGACCAGAGAGACATTGCTCAACGAACAAAAATATTGACTTCATCAAATTTTGGTACACACATCATTGACCTGGTCCACTGTCAAATATTCGACGATCATTGACTTGCTCAACCGTCGGATATCCGATGATAGTCTCTTTCATCAGATATTTGAGGAACATCGGGGATTTTTTTTTTTAAATAAAAAATGCAAGTAAACTCCGACGGTACGACCGATATTATTCGTACTGTTGGAGTACAACGTCGTATTTTTCTTGCTATGTAGTAGTGCGGGCACACTCCAACCACTTTCGATTMTACCTACTATTTAGATAGATATTTTTATGGGCTTCATTGTTGGATAACCTAAATCAAACCATAAGTCAATCAGCATGGTAGTCGTGGATCGTCTTCTTCAAATATGTTCATTTTTGTGCTCTTCAACACCCATTCACAACATCCACTGTGGATCAATYTTTTATGGATAATATCTTCAAACTCCATGGCATGCCTCATTCTATTGTTCCTGGCCATGATCCAAATTTTACCAGCACTTTCTTGCAGGAATTGTTCAGACTCCAGGGAACCCAATTGCATCTCAGCACAACATATCCTCACACTAATGGACAAATTGAAGTGACCAACAAGTGTTTGGAAACCTATTTGACACGTTTTGCGTCTGACAGACAAAATCAGTAGGTTCATTGTTTACCCATCACTGAATGGTGGCACAACACCTCTTACCATACTACCACTGACATGAATCCCTTTGAAGCAATCTATGGAAAAAATCCACCCTCAGTTCTATCATACATTCTATTTGTCTCCAAGGTTTAGCAGGTGGATCAAAATATTACAGTCTGCGTGGCCATTCTCCATACTCTCAAATAAAATTTGGTCATGGCTCAAAATCGCATGAAACAACAAGCAAATCAGGGTCATTCTAAACATGAATTTGTTGAAGGGGACCAAGTGTTTCTTCATCCGCAACCTTATAAGTAGACTTCACTCAAAGCCCAACATTGTTAGAAACATGCCCCCAAATTTTATGTTCCTTATCATATTCTCAAGAGAGTGGGGCCAATGGCCTACTAGTTAGAGTTTCTCAATCATTCTAAGCTCCATCCTATTTTCCAAGTTTCCTGCTTAAAGAAAGTGTTTGGCACTAGGTGCCAGACTCAGACCAGTATACCTGAGTTGGATGAAGAATTTTCCATTTGGTTGCAGCCACAAGCAGTATTGAACCAACATGAGCGTCGTCTCTGTCAGCACACCATCAAGGAATTTTTAGATTAGTGGAAGGACAGACAACTAGAAGATGCCACCTGGGAKTCGGCTACCATTATGCAGCGAGTTTGTCATCTCAAGCCTWRAGGACAAGGTTTTTTTTAAGGGGGAGGGCATGTTAGGGATCGAACCTCCCTAACCCCTCACGTAGGTAGAATAATATATTTTCCATGTAATAAAGGTCGATGTTAATAAATAAGGCCTAGTTAATAAGGTGAACAAGTCAAATGTAAGAACACCTAATCGAAGCTTSCGCTCCTAGAAATATGTTCCTCTGGATTGTTCTTTTGGGAGATAGATTTAGTATAAATAGGAGTCAAGGGAATGAGAATTATTTGTCTTGAGAATTAATGTAATAGAGTGTTTCTCTGTTGGAGGTTTCCCCCTCGAAGAAGCAAGTGAACATTGCTCTCATTTCAATAAAGGTATCATTTTGGTGTGTTATTCTCTATATTTTGTTGTTATGTGGGTAGTTTTTGTGATATTATTGTTTCAGCTCAATATAACATAACTAGGTGCATAAAAAAGAGAGATGGATTTATTGAGCATCTCCTCACTATGATCTTCTTATCAATATGCTATCAAAATTGAGAAAAAAAATAAGCAAAGGAATAAGTAAGACTTTGGGTCTGCAAATTCACCACAACAAAATTATGGTAATTGTGGCCCTAACTCACAAAACAAAGGACAAAACAAGGATATCCAATCTCTATACAACTAGTCCAAGCCACATCAAAGAAGGGTGATTGGAAGCTAAAGAAATACACTAGAAAGTAGTGTGACTTATACAAAATCCCCTAGAAAAACACTGATGAATGCCACTCAAAACAATCATTGTTGGTCGAGTTGAAAGAAAAAGAATCAGACTGTGTCTTAGACTTTGATTTGGAGAAGGATTTAAAGGGAAAATGGATCATTAATGTAGAACCCAATGCTACCATCACAACCACAAATAATAAACCAGAAGAGTCAATGGATATTGAGGAGGGGGAGGCACCTCTTCCATTCACATATGTGGGTGAAGGGGTATCCACTACATTTCATTATTGACAGTGGTAGCTAGAAGAAACTAATCTTGGTCAAGGTAATCAACATATTGGCATTGCCAATAATGCCACATCCACGACCATACACCATCATTTGGTCAATCTAGGGATGATACATCTGTGTCCGCCAAAAATGTCACATGTTCAATGCCATCAAACCCTTCAAATATGAGGTATTGTGTAATGTTGCCCTACTTGAAGTTTTTTATGTTCTTTTAAGACAACCCTATATGTGGAAATATCATGTTGTTTATAATTCTAAGTCTCATAGTGTCATTTTTACCTTGGGATTCTAGCTCTATATGGTAACTAGAGGTAGTTATGATTACTACAGTCTTCTTGATCTTATCAAATCACTATCAAAATGTAACCTCTCAAACTAAAAAAAATTCATCTTCATGGTCCGGTCAAATGGTGAATGGAAGGTCACTACAACCACTATCGCCTTAGTATGAGGCCTCTCTACACAATAGAAGCAGGTGGACAAGATTGTAGAGGAATATAGTGATATATTTTCTTCACCTATGGGAGTGCCTCTGCACTAGTAGTTCAAACATTCAATTGTCTCGATACTTGGTGCTCCTTTACCTAATGGACCAATATAGAAATGATTTCTTATGGAGAATGAGGAAATAAAACATAAAATTCATGAGCTCATCCAAAAGGGCCACATTCGACCAATTTCCCCATCTTGTGGGATCCCAATTGTATTGGTGAAAAATAAGGAAAGAACATGGTGAGTTTGTATTGATTATAGATCCCTAAAAAAAATCAATGTCAAGAATCTATACCCAATCCCTCGAGTTGACAATCTTCTTGATCAACTTAAGGGTGACAAGTTCTTTAGTAAAATTGATCTAAATTCAGACTACCACCAAATCCCAATTGAACAAACTAATGTATGGAAGACTACCTTCTAGTCTAAGGAAATCCTTTTTGAGTGGTCGGTCATGCCTTTGGCTTGACTAATTCTCCATAACATTCATGAGGACTATGGATGATATCTTTAAGTTGTTCAAAAACTCTTTTTTGGTTGTTTATTTGGATGACATCCTCATATTTAGCAGAACTTGGGTTGAAAATTTGCATCACATTCAATATATCCTAAGAAACCTGTGACAACACAAGTTATATGCCAATCTCAACAAATCATCATTTGGCATGTAGAGAATTTAGTATCTAGGGTACATTATGCATGAACATGGGGTGTATGTGTACATAGCCAAGATCCAAGTCATTTTTTATTATCCAACCTCAATGACTCTAGCAAAGCTCTATAGCTTCTTGTGCCTTGCCAACTTCTACCATAGGTTCATGTTGGGGTTCTCTCATATCGCTTGGCCCTTAATCTAAGAGACCAAGGACGGAGATGAAGCCAAGTTTTCCTATTCTAAGTCACAACAAAAATAATTTAGGATATGAAATGTCACCTCTACTCAATGCCAGTCCTCACTCTACTAGAATTGAAACAACCATTTGAGATTGAGACAGATGCATATGACTATGATATCGATGTATTCCTCACTTAAAATGGAGATCAAGTGGTATATCATAGTCAAATACTCTATAATAATGTTTGCAAGTATCCTTCTTATGAAAAGGAGATGTACTACATTGTGTTGGCATGTCAATAGTGGAAGAATTATACTSTTGGAAAGGAAACAATCATCCACATTGATCATAATAAAACACAAGGAAAGTTGCAAAATGACCGCCATCAGAAGTGGTCGACGTACTTGCAACAACTCCACGTGAACATTAAGTACAAGAAGGGTAGCACAAACCATGTTGTAGGACAACCTCAACTGGCCCCAKTGGTGGTACTAACCACATTTCTTAACTCTTGTGGGCATGAGACCTTTATGTGGCCCCAATTGTATGGCATTGACCCTAATTTTGTAGCTACATATCAAACACTAGGCACAAGTAAACAAGTTCCAAACTTTCACCTCCAKGATCATGCACTTTTGTGCTATTTGGGTCATCTATGTGTTCCTTCAAGTGAGTGTGCACATATAATTTTGGAGGCACATTATCATTGGGTGGMAAGGAACTTCGATGTGGAAAATACAATAGAAGTACTTCAGAAGTATTTATATTGGCCAAAAATCCAACAGAACGTTARCAGGTATATCAAATCATCCACTACCAATGTCATCGCTAATCCTACTATTAAGAATTATGGATTGTATACCCCTTTACCTACCCCGTACAAGCCCTGGGAGTCAGTCTCCATGGATTACATACCAGGTTTTCCCTCCACCAAACATGGTACTATTGTGTCTTTTTTGTTGTCGATTGATTCTCTAAGATGGCCATTTTGGCATCATGCAAGAATAGTATCGCAAAAGAATCCACTGCTAATATCTATTGGTTTTGGAGCCTGATTATATTCCTAATTCATATATAGGTCAAAGAGACTATAGGATACACAATTTTTGGCCCCCAGAAATTTTTTTTATGCAAGCCAAATATTGTAATTTCGTAGTTAATCTGGATCGTTCATTATAATCTCACAGATCTGATGGTAGAAGTTATGTTAGGGTTTTTGGCCCTAGAAGGAAACCCTCTTTTATGAGGAATTGTATTGCAGTTGTCTGTTTAGTAGAGTGAATATTGTATTTTGAGAGAGGATATTGTGAGAGAAAGAAGAGGAAGTTACAACAGATGTGTTGTTGGTTGTATCCCTTCATTTGCTGGATAATAATAAAGTAAGGACCTGGAAATTTCTCTGGTGGATGTAGCCCACATTGGGTGAACCATGTATATTTGTGTCTCTATTGTATTGTGCATCTTATGTTTTTTATTTCTCCATTTATTTTATTTTATTGCTCTACGATCTTTTTTTTCTAACAAGCTCCTCTTTGAGTGTTTTTAAGTTCATTTTGGGCTACCATGGATCATTATTTTAGATAGAGATAGTAGGTTCATTAGTACCCTCTGGTCTGGCTTGTGGTCTCTAGTGGACACCAAGCTGACAAAATCAACTACCTTCCACCTACAAATAGATGGGAAAATGGAAGTGGTTAACAAGATGATTGTTCATATCCTACGCATGTACAACTCCAAGAATCCACATACATGGGATGAGATCCTTCCATATGTTCAACATAGCTACAATATAACTCTCCATGTCTTTATTGGCCACATCCCTTTTCAGGTGTGCTTGGGGTTCCAACCATTTCCTCCCATTGATGTAGCTCTACCCGTTTCATCTACACGGGATGAGTCCTCCCATGCTTAGACCGAGGTAGATAGAGAAACCAAATTTGTTGAATGAATCCATTATCCAACAATAGGTTCATGATATCTTGCAAAAATCTAAGGCCAAGTACACGTAGCGACATGACCTACAACAGGTTCCACACAAGTTTTAGGTTGGTGATAACTTGTTGTTGAATTTGCAGAAAGAGAGCCTCACAGGCCCACACAAGAAACTCAAACCACTCAAATATGGGTCTTACACCATCACAAAGGTTGTGGGTGAGAATTCTTTTGAATTGAGTATTCCCCCTTTCCTTGGCTTAATTTCATATGGCATTTAATGTGGAGTTGCTTCAACCATATTTTCCACCTCTATTTGACACCTCAGATTTGGACAAGCATTTGGCCATGTTATCCCCTAGCCTACACATAACTAAGGATATCATGTCTCTAGGCCCACATGTCCTAAACATGGAGTACCGAGAATCGGATGACTTAAGCATGGCCTTGGAGGGCCCCTATTTTCTTCAGTGCAGTCCATTTATCAACAACAGCAGTATCCATCCCACCAGCCTGGTCTTGAAGTAGCAGTAAGTATTGCTCCATGAGGTAATGAGTCTAGGTATCATGGTATGTGTCACTTTTATTTTTGAAGCACTTGAATTTGTTGCATTGAATTCTTCTTCATTTCATGACGTTTTCTTGGAAATTATGCTCGTTGCCTCATTCATACCTGGAAGGGTGACATGGTGCCCTAGTAAGTTGATCTCTCTTTAGGATGGGTTGCCACTGGGTGTGCCTATGAAAGGTCATCGTATGTTCCCTCCATACTTACCACTTTCCATCTTTATTCCTCTCATCTCCCCTACCTTTGTTTTGGAATTGGGATTGGATACACTAGGAAGGGTTGTACCTTACCTCGTGGGAAGAATGGGCTAAAGGCCCATAGGGTAAAAGTAGTTGGAAAGAGTTAAAAGACAATATTTAAACCTTTGAGATGCTTCACCCAGGGATCCCCAAGAAAGCAGTGAAAATATTCTCAGTAAGAAAGGGGACCCATAATATACATAAACACTCAAGGTACTAGTTGATGGATAGGAAGTCTCATCATGAGTCGGCCTATTATGACAATGGGAATGTAGCGGTATGACACTACCACCTATCTGGTCACCAAACCAGGGTAGTGGCTCTTGGTGCAATAGCCAGGAGAAAGGGGGTCTCATCAAGGGCCAACCTTCTCATTTTCATGATTTTTTTGTGGATAACGTTGTCACCTATGGTCATCAAGCTAGGATAATGACCCTCAATTGTTCCCTTGAAGCACAAAGGAAAAAGATCAAAAGAAAAAAATATAAGAGTAAAAGGCAATGAATGGGCTAGGAAACAATAGCATTTATAACAAGGTGTGGATCACCCTCTACAAAGGTACCCACG
>JASDQU010095288.1:10125-21668 GCA_032191745.1 Picea mariana | reverse complement strand
CACATTGAACTTTCCCAACCTTCCCTTTAGGATTCCTATATGGTACTTGGATCCTCGTATCCCACCTCCACCCTCTAAACCAGTTCCTTAATTTTCCTTAACACTTGTACAGTCGATACTAACTTCCCCTCTAGTTTGCTAAGGAAGATATACCGACCTATCCTAACCCGACAAAGCCTAGGAAAGGAATCATAAAAATTGGAAAAATACAAAACTAAAGTGATTAAAGACAAAGATAAAGGGGTCATATGTAATCTTGGACAAGATATGGTGATCCCAAACCTTGCACATTGAGTCATACCACAATTTTCTTTATGTGATCTCCCTAACCAAGATTCCAGTAACTATCCTCGACTCCTTGACCTCAATGAGCTTTTTAATTATGATTATTTAGAGCCAATTCCTCTGAGAGATATTGTGCAAGTTACCCTTCTTGATTAAACACCCAATCATATTGATTATTTTCATATAAATCACCCATATTCTTTGTATGATACATATGGCCATTATACTCTTCATTTTCCTAAACTATCTGAATTCCATCATGCCCATGAGGTTGCTTGTAATAGACCCAGAGTGGGGCATCTAAATTTCGTTCTTCTTAAGAAACTGAATCCTCCATTCAGGGGTCTCTATCCCATTCTGCTCATCCAAAGATTTCCAACCACGGTTTCTTTGCTCAAAATTGAGCTCAAAGCTGGAAAATATACCTCTCCCAAGTTTCTTGGGTGTTCATTGGTCGAGGCCATGGGGATTTGATGTGAATCTGACTCAATATGCTTCTCCATGAGGTCTCTGATATCCCAAAACTTCTAGCGTTCCTAATTCTATGGCGGAAATCAATCCACCAACAAATCCAACGACTGGATTTGGTCCTCGACTAACTCACAGGCTAACGGGAAATTCAACGTTCGATCTTCAGATTGAATTGCAAGCCTAGCCCCTTCACTCTGTCTACAATCACATATGACTGTGGGATATGACTAGATTCCATGACAACAGGAGCCAAGATAACCATCATTTGAATCCTCCGTAGTGGAAAATCTATGGAGTTCACAATCTAACACTATATCTCCTCAGAGAATTTGATGGCTCCAATTCGCTTCAGAACTTCAGGATTCGACAGTTCTCGAGTCTTCACACATGCAAACCTCTAGAGTGAAATCCTTCCGGAGTGTCAAATCTTTTGACACTCTTCCTCCTCTATTCAATGGTCACGATGAGCTCCAACGGTTCCAGCTTCAGGAGTTATCGATCCACACAACACCACTTTTCTTCCAGAGTGACTTTTCTCTGTAGTGGCAGATCTTATGCCACGTGTCCTCCTATATTTGATGGTCACGATGAAATCCGATGCTTCGACCTTCGGGATTTCTCAACCCACACAACACCAATTTTATTCTAGAGTGAATTTTTTTCTAAAGTGGCAGATCTTCTGCCACACGTCCTCCTCTATTCGACGGTCACGATGAACTCTGACGCTTCAACCTTCGAGATTTCTAAACCCATGCAACACCATTTTTATTCTGGAGTGACTTTTCTCTGAAGTGGGATATATTCTACAATGCATCCTCCTCTAATCAACAGTCACGATGAACTCTGGTGCTACGACCTTCGAGATTTCTCGACCCACGCAAAATCACTTTTCTTTCGTAGTGACTTTTCTCCTAAGTGGTAGATCTTCTTCCACACGTCCCCCTCTATTTAAAGGTCACTATGAACTACAACACTTCAGACTTTGGGAGTTCTCAACCCATGCAACACCACTTTTTTTCCAGAGTACTTCTTCTCTAGAGTGCGGGAGATAGCGACACCCTTCCTTACCAATGAACGACTCATATCTACTCTGCTACTTCAGGCTCCAGGGACTTTCAAAGCACCAAGCTTTAATTCCTTCAGAGTGACTCTCTTCTGGAGTACAGGATCTGATGCTAAGTGTCTTCGGGCATCAATGGATAGAATGGACTCTCAGAGTTCCAGTCGCTTCACCAAACACATTGGCCAGGTGGGCACATACCAGGGGCTGACACGTAGATTGGTTAGGGGTGACACGTGTCACATTCCAATGGGTCTATAGGGTATGTGATACACAATAATCTGGGTAAAATGTGACACTTCAAATAGAGTTCCACACATTCCTGGGTGACATCACTATGCCACGTCACCCTGGACTGACAGCCTTCCAAAATCCATCAGATCTCATGGTCTATATTAGCCCACATAGATCCATATATCTATGACTCTCGTTACTTTAGGAGTTCCACATTCGGGGGTTTGGTAGTGCAGGCTATCGTTACTTTAGGAGTGCACCTTTCGGGGGTTTGGAGGTTTTTCAACACCAAGCTGACCACAGCCCAGATATGATGGTTAGGAAGGAACCCAAAGGTTCCCCAAATCAACAACTCACAACCCTTCCGCGACTCCAGCATTCAAGTATTTTTGTCAGTTAGGAAGTTTGACATCCCAAGGCTTCGAGCTCCCAAATATCTGAAGTTGTCAAGAGCTATTTCCTAGACACTGGTCATATGGAATCTCTGATGAATCTTGGGCTATAAAATATAATCTTAGCTGAGTTTTGGTTAAGGTCGTGGGTGCGAGCCTAAGGTCTCTCAGGCTACTAGTTTGAAGGAAGTGCCTTCCTAACTCACAGAAAAGTAAGTTCTGAGACAGAGCATGGTAAAATTGTGGGATTACCGAGATGGTAGCAGTGCCAAGAGGCTTTCTCCAACTTTGGAATAGTGAGGTAACTCCCTAGAGAAAACACCTTCGAGGGTTAAATTGGAGCATACGGGAAAATAAAGCAGAGGCATAATTTCTCAAGGAAACAAACGTATACGCATGCAACCGTTAATCCAAAATTTAATGCATAGAGTATAAAAACACTTATCAGAACCAGATATCGTGAAGCGACTTCTAAAAGGGGTGCTCGTTTCCACCAAACCATAGGCTCAGTCACTCATAATGGCTTTACCACTGGCCACCCTCGAGCTAGACCATGATGCTTTGAGATTCAATCTCTTTCTTTCATCTCAATGGAACTTAGGGATGAAGGTTACTCTCCTTCTCCCAACATAGAAACAGATAGGGATGAAGGTTACTCTCCTTCTCCTCGAGTCAGTCTCTATTTCATGCGACCTGAACACACTCTTTTTCATAGTTCTTCCTCGAACTCGAGAGCTTAGTCTCTCATCTCTGCACTCTTCTTCTGGTATTCCTCTGCCCACCACGCCTTCCTTTCTTTCCTTCCTCGAGAATATTGTGTGTAGCTCCAAATCCCAATCTGTTGTCAGGTCTGAAATCCTTACAGATGGGTGTGCTTCCCCATCCCCTCATTAACTATTGAGGGGGTCTTCCCACCTACCAGCCTGACTGTTACTCATTCCCTTGGTCAGAGGACTATTCTGGTCCTGAGAAATTAAATTTAGTAAAGTACTGGTTTGGTGGAGGTTAACGCAACCATTCCTAGTGCCCTTCACCATATCTTTCATAGCATTCATGTTATCTCTTAGCACACCCCCCTTTCTAGAGTCATGCAACACTTATCCATTTACTATTAAGTAACAATATTTACACTCATTGACCTTTTATACAAATATCCATCAAAATCAAGCATTCACACATATTGAGTTTTCCATAGTCTCTTGGCCCATATAATTTATATTTACAAACTGGGGGAAATAGGGTGTTACAATTACCTCCCCCTTAAAGGAACATTGTCCTCAATGTTCTATCTGTCAACATGCTCTGTATATAATAAGTAAAGAAAAATGTATATTCATATCTCATGGCATCCTCCATTTCCCGTGTAGCATCGTCTAGGACAAAGTGTTTCCTTTGCACCTTAACATGTGCAATGGTTCGGTTCCTGAGTGAGGTTTCCTTCCTATCTAGTATGCATTGAGGTTATGGAAATAATTATGCCTCCAGTTCCACCTGGATCACATAACAGTTAATTATATGATTAGAATCATGTACATATTTCTTCAATAATGAAACATGGAAAACATTATGTGCGTTTACTCTGGGAGGGAATGCTAGCCTATAGGCTACAGGTCCCACTCTATTTAAGACTTTAAATGGTCCAAAATATCGAGGTGCCAGCTTGGCACAAGCTCCCATTCTCATGGAAATCTTTATGGGCCTAGATCTGAGATAAACATGGTCTCTTGTCTTGAACTCTCTGGGAGTTCTCTTTCTGTTGGCGTAACTCTTCTGTCTATCCTGAGAAATTTTCATATTTTTCTTTATTTGAATCACTTGTTGTTCCATTTTCTTCAACATGTCAGGTCCGATTGTAATTCTATCCACTATATTACTCCATCTAATTGGAATTTTGCATTGTCTACCATAAAGGGATTCAAAAGGGATCATATTCAGTGACTCTTGATAACCGTCATTGTAGGAAAATTCTACCAATGGCAGGTAATCTTCCCACTTCTTAGGATGATGCATTACACGCATCCTTAACATGTCTTCTAATATTTGATTTACTCTTTCTGTCTATCCATCAGTTTGAGGGTGTGAGGATGTTTTAAACAACAATTTAGTCTCAAAACCATCCATCAAGTATTTCCAAAAGCTTGAAGTGAATTTTCTGTCTTTGTCATCTCCCTAGGCATGCCATGTATTTTGAATATCTCCTTCATGAAAATGTTGGCAATATCTATTGCTTTGCAAGTTGATTTGACAGGAACGAAGTGAGCATACTTGCTCAATTTTTCCACCACTACCATGATGCCATCATTCTGCTTGGATGATTTTGGTAATTCGGTGAAGAAATCCATGGAGATTCTTTCCCATTTCCATTCTAGAATTCATAGAGGTTGTAACAATCCTGATGGGTTTCAGTGTTCCATCTTAACTTGTTGGCATTCTAGACACTTAGCTAAATAATCAACTATGTCTTTTTTCAATCCAGTCCAATAAAATTGTTTTCTACTGGCCGTAATCATTTTATGATAATCTGGATGACCAGTTTATTGTCTCTTGTGCAGTTCATCCATTATGAAACTCTTCAAATCATCACAACTTGGAATACACAATCCTTTTTTGTAAGTCAGCAAGCCTTCATTGAGCATCTGATATCCTTCATACTTTAGCCATGTAGGCTCTTTCCTTAGGTATAAGGTCACGGTCTTGAAGAATGCATCTGTTTCTTATGAATTCCTATCTCTTTCCTTGACATTCATTTCACAGGTGCTCACCACTAGCAGGTTAATCATTTTCACACTTATGCTAAGGGCATCTGCCACCCTATTTTCCTTTCCTTTGATGTGTTTGATTTCTAAATCAATCTCACTAAGGATATCCACCCACCTAGCTTGTCTAGCATTGATTTTTGGTTGATCAAACAGGTCTCTCAACCCATAGTGGTCTATCATAAGTACAAATCTCCTACCTAGAAGGTAATGCCTCCACATTTTTAAAGCATGCACTATGGCAGGCAACTCTAGATCATGGGTCACATAGTTGATTTCATGCTCATTCAATTTTGTGGATTCGTAGAAAATTACACATCCTTCTTCCATAAGGACTCCTCCGAGCCCTTCCTTGCAGGAATCTATACACATGAGGAAGTCATTATCCGGGTCTTCAATCTTCATCATGGGTGCATGGGTCAACATGTATTTTAGTCCCTAAATGATTTCTTCACATTCTTATGTCCAAGTGAATTTAACCCCCTTTTTCTGAAGGGTGTTGATTGGAAAACCAATCTTGGAAAATCCTTTTATGAACCTTTACACTCTTGCTAAACTTAGCGTAGAGATGATGCTCTCTTAGTACTTGAAGTACGAGTATAAGATGTTCTTCATGATCCTCTCTTTTCTTGGAGTAGATTAAGATATCATCAATGAAAACCAATACAAATCTGTCTAGGAATTGGCTGAGTACATTGTTCATCAAGAACATAAAAGTGGCGGGGGCATTGGTTAATCCAAATGGCACCACCACAAATTCATAGTGGCCATATCGGGTCCTGAAGGTTGTTTTTTGGATGTCTTCATCCTTGATTCGAACTTGATGGTATCCATACCTTAAGTAAATCTTTTATAAAATGGAAGCACCCACTAATTGGTCGAATAAGTCATCAATTCTTGGTAAGGGGTACTTTTTATTTATGGTTGTCTTATTGTGTTTTCTATAATCTATGCATAGTCGGAGTGTGCCATCTTTATTCTTCACAAAGAAGGATGGTGCTCCCCATGGAGACACACTGGGCCAGATGTAGCCTTTTTCCATCATTTCCTTTAGTTGTATCTTGATCTTAACTAGCTTGGGTGTATTCATCCTATAAGGTGTCCTAGACACTGGAAATGCTCTTGGTGCAAGTTCTATCGAGAAATCAATGTCTCTTCTTGGAGGTAGACCTGAGACCTCTTATGGAAACATGTCTCTATACTCTCTTAATATGGGGTGGTACTCTAGGTTCGGTTTGTCATCCTCAACAGATTCCAACACCTGTATTCCATATAGAGGATATCCCTTTCTGCAATATTTCTTCATTTGAAGGGTTGATATTTGTCTCACTGAGATAGGCTTCTGAATCCCTTGGAGTGTTATATTTATCCCTTCTTCATTTACACATTCTAAAGTTTTATGGTAATAGTCCAACTTAGTTTTATAAGCATCCAACCAGTCCATACCAATCAACAGGTCATAAGATCCTAGGGGAAGTATGTTAAGGGTCGCTTGGGTGGACATTCCATCCATGATGAATTTGCAAGTTGGTATGACCTCTGCTACTTTTCTTTTGGTTCCAGTGACCATTTGTACCAACCATGGCTTAACATGTCTGACTTGTTGTAGTTTACACTTATCAATATTCTAAGGGGCCACATAACTCAAATTAGAAATAGGGTCAATTAAGATAAAAAATAGATGGCTAGTGATCATACCTTCCATCTCCACCACTGAATCTTGGTGGTCGACTTGTTTATTATCCAAAGATGCATAAATCTGTGGCATGATCCTAGCCACATCATTGACTATGGTAGCTTCTTGGATGTGTAGAATATCCTACTATTCTATTGTCTGTGTGGGAAATCCCTTAGCAGATGTTCTTCTCCACAACCCCAACATTTCAAGGGTTCTTTATTTGGGTTATCAGTCTTTCCTGGGGTTGATCCAAAAGGTTTATTTCCACTCTAGGAGGGGAAATTATGTTGATAAACACTTCGGTTAGCAGGGTTCATCCTAGAATCCTTCCTATAATTCTTAAATCTTGAGGATTTAAACCCTTTCTTCTTGAATACCAAACTATTCTTCTTCTTCCAATCCTTGCGAGGTTCTGTCTAGCTCTCGAACTGTTCATAAAAATACCTTTCCTTTTCGATAGTGTCTTCTAATATCTTTGGCTCGTCAAACTAAATCTTGTTCCAGTAGGTCTGAGGTAACCCACTAATAAATCGTTTCACTTTTCCCTTTTCATCCTTTATGTAGGGTACATACCTCAGCAACTCAAGGAATTAGTTGACATATTCCTCTATGATGAGTTGTCCCGGCTTGAGTTCATAGAACTCCTTAGTCTTCTCGTCAAAGTATTTATCTGACAGATACTTCTTCTTGAACTATTTCACAAACTATTTCCATGATAAGTCCTCTTCATGGATTCCTTTCACATTCTTAATTTCCTCCCACCAAATGAACGCCTTTCCATTCAGTTTGAATATGGATATTCGATCCTTCAAGTTTTCAGAGTAGTCATGGACTCTGAAGTACTTCTTTAAACCAAGAATCCAAGCTTCTGCCCCTTCCCTGTTCTCAATATATCTATTGAAAGAGGGTGATTTGGATTTCTTGAACTCTTTAGGGTCATGAATTTTGGAATTCTTTCGCTTCTTTCCTTTCTTCTGAAAATGTGAGATAGTTTTTCTACCCGAAGATTCCTCAGAGTTTCCAGTTTCCTTTCCAAAGGACTCTCCTGATGAGTGTCCCCTACCTCCAGGTTTGGCCTTCGTTGAGGTACCTCTCCCTATGTAGCCACTTATGGGACCACGTTTTTGTATTTTAGCTGTACTTTGACTTCTCTTCATATGTCATTGGTCCACATGACTGGTTGTAGTTCCATGATGCAACTGCCTTTGTATATCAGATAAGCTCTGCAAAAAGACTGCATTAATTTTTGTTTGTTTTTATTGCTTCTTTATTAATATCTCATTGTCGACCTTGCAACTCTGTAATTCAGCCATGAGGCTCATTATAGTTTCATCCAGATGCGGAGGGGTCTCCACCGCCCTCCTCTCATCAGAGTCTTCATCTCTATTGTGGGATCCATCCCCCACTTCATTGTGCTTCACCATCCTTTATGCTTGTAGTTTCCTGTGATTCACTGACTGCTTGATTGCTGACAAAACACTTGCTATTAGTTAACAATCTATTAGTTTATGAACACATAGTTCATTTTTCTTAAATACACACACAGAGTAGAAATTTTTCATTCTTTACTTCGATAAGAATTTAACCAGACTCTTTAGGAAAGTGGTAAGGTAGGGTGTCACCCTTAGGATTTCTTTAAACATGGTGTTTAAGAAACTTGTCCATGATCCCAAGAAGGCCAAGTGTCCTAACCATTCTCTGATACCAATTTGTAACAGACCCATGGTGGGGCATCAAAATTTCATTCTTCTTAAGAAATCAAATCCTCCATTTAGGGTCTCTATCCCATTCTGCACTTCTAGAGCTTTCCAACCACGTTCTCTATGATCAAAACAGATCTCAAAGATAGAAAATATCCCTCTCCCAAGTTCCTCAAGTGTTCATTGCTAGAGGCCATGGCGCTTCCATGTGGGTCCGACTCAATATGCTTCTCCCTAAGTTCTCTAATATTCCAGAACTTCCAACGTTCCTAATTCTATTGCGGAAATCCATCCACCATCAAATCCAACAAATGGATTTGGTCCTTGGATAACTCACAGGGTAACGGGGAATTCGATGTTTGACCTTCAGATTGAGTTCCAGGCCTAGCCCCTTCCCTCTATCTACAATTGCATACGATCACGGACAACCATCGCATGAATCCTCCAGAGTGGAAAATCTCTGGAGTTCACAATCCGACGTCGCGTGTCCTTAGAGAATTTGATAGTTTTGATTCACTTCGGAACTTTGGGCTTCAACAGTTATTGAGTCTTCACACACGCNCTTTTCTCCAAAGTGAAAGATCTTCTTCCATTCATCCTCCTCTATTTAAAGGTCACGATGAACTCTGACGCTTTGGCCTTCGAGATTTCTCGACCCACACAACACCACTTTTCTTCTAGAGTGAATTTTCTACAAAGTGGCAAATCTTGTGCCACATGTCGTTCTCTATTCGATGGTCACAATGAACTTCGATGCTTCAGCCTTCGAGAGTTCTCAACCCATGCAACACCACTTTTCTTCTGTAGTGAATTTTCTTCGAAGTGGTAGATCTTCTTCCACGCATCCTCCTCTATTTGACGATCATGATGAACTTCGATGCTTCAGCCTTCATGTTTTCTTGACCCATGTAACACAACTTTTCTTCCAGAGTGAATTGTCTCTCAAATGGAAGATCTTCTGCCATGGGTCCTCCTTTTTTCAATGGTCACGATGAACTGTGGTGCTTCAGACTTCGGGAGTTATCAACCCATGCAACACCACTTTCTTCTGGAGTAATTCTACTACGGAGTTTGGTAGCTGGCAACACATGTCCTTACCAACGAACGACTTATATCTACTCCCCTACTTCGGGCTATGGGGATTTTCGAAGAACCAAGCTTCAAGTCCTTTGGAGTATAGGATCTCATGCCAAGTGTCTCCTGACATCAACGACTAGGATAGAATCCTGGAGTTCCATTCACTTCACCAAGCACGTTGGTTAGGTTGGAACGTGCTAGGGGCTAACACATAGAAGGGTCAGGGGTGACACATGTCACATTCCAATGGATCTATAGGGTATGTGATATGCACAAATTTGGGTAAAATGTGGCACTTCAAACTAAGGTCCATGTTTTCTTGGGTGACATCACTATGCCACGCCACCCAAGAATGGCATCCTTCCAACATCCCTCAGATCTCATAGTCGATATTAGGCCATGTAGATACATATATCTATGACTCTCGTTAATTCGGGAGTTCAACGTTCGGGATTTTACAGTGCAGGGTCCTCTTTTATACTGAGGTTGGTTAGCGCCAGGATAACCATAGCATAGATCTGACGGCTAGGAAGAAACCCAAAGGCTCCCTAGATCAACGACTCACAACCCTTCCACGACTCTGATATTTGGGTATTTTTGTCAGTTAGGAAGTTTGACATCCCGAAGCTCTAAGCCATCAAGAGCTAGTTCCTCTCGAACTTAGCGCAGGATTTTTAGACACTGGCCATATGGACTCTTTGATGAATCTTGGGCTATAAAATATACTCTTAGCTGAGTTTTGGTTAAGTTCATGGGTATGAGTCTAAGGTCTCTCAAGCTATGGTTTGAAGGAAGCACCTTCCTAACTCATAGAACTTTAAGTTCTAAGATAGGACGTGGTAAACTCGTGGGATTACCAAGACGGTAGCAGTGCCAAGAGGCTTACTCCGACTCTGGAACTGTGAGGTAACTCCTTGGGTAAAACACCTTTGAGGTTTAAACTAGAGCTTAAAGGAAAATCAAGCAGAGGCATAAGTTATCAAGGAAACAAACGTATACACATAACTTAACCATTTCAATATGGAAACCATTGATAGATATATAAATGCATGCATGCAACCATTAATCCCCAGTTCAATGCATAGAGTATAAAAACACTTATCAGAACCAGATATCATGAAGTGACTAGTGAAAGGGGTGCTCCTTTCCACCCAACCATAGGCTCAGTCACTTCTAACAACTTTACCACTCACCACCCCCAAGCTAGACCATGATGATTTGAGATTCAATCCCTTTCTTTTGACTCAATGAAAGTTAGGGACGAAGGTTACTCTCCTTCTCCCAACACAGAAATAGATAAGGATTAAGGTTACTCTCTCTGCCCAAGTCAGTCTCTATTTAAAATGAATAGAGCACACTCTTTTTCATAGTTCTTCCTTGAACCTGAGAGCTCAGTCTCTCATCTCTACACTCTTCTCTCGGTCTTCCTCTGCCTACCATGCCTTCCTTTCTTACCTTCCTCAACAAGATTTCATGTGGCTCCAAATCCCAGTCTGTGGTCAGGTCTGAAAGCCTTACAGATGGTTGTTCTTCCCCATCCCCTCATTAACTATTAAGGGGGTGTTCCCACCTACCAACCTGAATATAATTCATTTCCTGGATCAAAGGACTATTTTGGTCTTGAGCAATTAAATCCAATAATGTATTGGTTTGGTGGAGGTTAACGCAACCATTCCTGGTCCCCTTCACCATCTCTTTCATAGAATTTGTGGTCTCTCTTATCACACCGCCCTTCCAACAGTCACGCAACACTTATCCATTTACTAGTAAGTAACATAATTTACACTCATCGACCTTTTATACGAAGATCCATCAAAATCAAACATTCACACATATTGAGTTTTCCATAGTCTCTTCGCCCATATAATTTATATTTGCAAACTGAGGGAA
>JASDQU010095287.1:0-10045 GCA_032191745.1 Picea mariana | reverse complement strand
GGGAGAGAGGGGAGAGAGAAGAAGATACAAAGAGGAATACATAGAGTGGGGATGGGTGAGAGAGTGGGAGATACATAAGAGAGAGAGGGGGAGAGATAGGGAAAGAAACAGAGAGGGAGGGAGGGAAGGAGAGAGTGAATGTGAGATATTTCTAGAGGGGGGGAGAGAGAGGGGGGTACATATAGAGAGAGAGAGTGAGGGATATGGGTAGGTAGGGAGAGATAAAGAGGGGGGGAGAGATTTTGGGGTGAGAGAGTGGGGAAGGGAGAGGAGGGAGAGGAAGAGAGAGGGAGAGAGAGAAATAGATATATAGGGAGGGAGGGAAGGAGGGAGAGAGAGGGGTGGGGAGAGAGAGAGAGAATAGGAAATAGGGGGGGATATATGGAGAGAGAGTGGGGAAATAGAGTGAGAGGGAAGGATGGAGAGGGGGAGAGAGGGAGAGAGATATAGTGGGGGAATATATGGAGAGGGAAGTTGGTAAAGAGAGTGATAGAGTTAGGGTTATGGGGAGAGGGGAAGAGAGAGAGAGGGAAAAAGGGAGAGGGAGAGAAAAATAGGGAGAGGGAGAGAGAGGAGGGAGAGGTGGATAAAGAGAGTAATAAATGGTTGGAGATATAGGGGGAAAGAGGGACAAACAAATATGGAGAGAGAGACAGAGAGAGAGAGAGAGAGAGAGAGTGGGGGAATAGAGAGAGAGGGGAAGAGGTAGAGGGGGAGAGATGGAGAGTGTGTGTGAGGATAGAGGGAGGGAAGGAGGGAGAGAGAGGGGGGTATGGAGAGAGGGTGGATAATGGATCATAAGGATATGGGGTAGAGAGAGACAAAGAGAAATAAATTCATAGAGAGAGGAAGAGGGATGAGAGAACGAGAGAGAGATGGGTAGGAGAGAGGTGGGGATAGAGGTAGAGAGAGTGAGGATATAGAGAGAGTGGGAAGAATGAAGAGGGGGAGAGGGGGAGAGAGAGGAAGTAGGGGAATAGAGGGAGAGGAAAGGAGGGAGAGAAAGAGGGTGGTTAGGGTGAGATGGTGGGAAAGAGAGTGAGGGAGGAAGGGAGAGAGGGCCAAAGTGTGAGGAAGAGGGAGATATAGGAGGGAGAGTAGGCGAGAGAGAGAGAGTACTAAATGGGAGGAGAGAGAGGTGTTATGGAATAATTCCTCTGCAAACAGGATAATTCTCCCTTCGATTCTATACCCCTAATACCAAGACAAAAAAACACAAATGAACACTAACATCCCTTTGAATTCAACTTAACTAATTAGGAAGAGAAAGAGATGGAAGAGATAGTGATGCACCTTATTTTGTAGTTCATCCTCACTGTTCCCAATCCGAGATTGATATCCAAACTCTTTGGCACAACTTGATACCTTTAATATAATGGAAAACAAAGAGAGACAAAGAACTCCTACTCTACAAGATTAGATTAAATAAATTCATCTACCAAGATCGAAAAGAACATGCAATAATACACAACATTGAAGGGAATAGGCCAAGTATATTGATGATAAATTTAAAGAGATACTTACAGTCATGGATGGTGTTGCAGTAACCTCCACAAGTGTTTTCATGGTGTCACTCGTGATGTGACACTTATGTGATGTGAAAGAGACACTTACGTGACGCAAAAGTGACACTTATGACACCTATTCCAATGATAATGTGACATTAGAAGATGAAAGTTGATGGCCAAAATTATTTGTAGATTCTTCAAAGTAAGGGTATGGAGTCGGGGAACATGGTAGAAGCTACATAAAACGATCAAACAATGTTAATATTTTTTCCATTCCCAAGGTATGAATACCTATGCTCAAAGTGTAAATTACTTAAAGTACAGTCTTCAATAAATACATTGCTAATCCATGATGATACTAACTGAGGATATGGCCACCGGTGATACAATGTAGATCCATATATCCATGAAATGACTTGATCGTAGCCACAAAAAATACAAAATGGATCTACGAGATGATAAAACATAGCCACAGACCAATACAATGTGGATCTATGTGACAACATATATGTATTAATATGCTCAAATGATATCCTTCGCAATCTGGGTAAAGAAGATAACAGAGTGAACGCTCAACCTAGGGTATTCGTTGAAATCTTGATGTGATACGAATCTAGCCATTTGAATAAATGATTTGATGTCGAACATGGTAGAAACCACTTGATTACCGGTCAATTATGTATACTGTTAACAAGTGTGAGGGAAATCATCAATGATGTCAATGACTCCCAAGGTACCCTAGTACATTCCAGTGAATGAGAATAAATGAGCTGAGGTAAAAAATTCATGAAATCATCCGATCAGAGGTCTATGACGTAAACCTATTGTCAGAGGTGAGGATGCCTACCATTGAGGAATGAAGGTCCCAAGGTACAAACTGGTTTCTAAGTCTGATTCTTGGATGATATGTTGAAGTCGACAAGAACTGACTCATCAAAGGAGGCTCTTGATGTATCCCCCATCATCAACATGAAACTTCCACATAAAAGTGTTGTAAGATGGTGACTCGAATGAATATGGAATAACACATAGAAATGAAAACTAATAATTTAGTAGATGGTTGAATCTCAAGGAAAATACTTCCCTTGAATACTAAGGCACGACAGAAGAGTTGGCAACATAAAACTCAAAATGGACCAAAACATAATGAACGGGTTTTGTGACATTATTTGGATGACTCAAAGGAGCGGAAAGATTCATAGGATTGGTTCATTACAGAAGTTTAGTGAATTATCCAAGTGTTTAGTGTGGAGGTTAAAATATGTATCATGTTCAAGGGTGACTAGAAGATCTGTTTATAAAATTTCTCAAGAAACTTGACCCACTTCCTTCAATTTTGCCCCCCATCCAGATAGATGAGTACCTATTTTTAATTTAACAAGCTCAAGGAGGATAACACATGCTCGATATAACTCACCTTCGGTAAGTTTCTCTTCCTTTGTTTAAAAAAATAAAAGAAGTAAGGGTTCACTCCCATATGGGCGCTTCAATGTGTAGTTTAGAGATTCCATAGAAAGAAAACTCGGTGGTTTTTCATGTTTAGAGAGTCTGAAAAGAACTTAAATGTGACTCCAGGGTTGTCCTTTTTCATAATTTTTAGTCCCCGTGGTCCAAAAATGGCCCTTGGATCCTCCTCCACCAAGAAATATAACTCTTTGTGATCCCTTTCTTGCCAATGAACATACATCCTATTGCAAAAAACAAAATTGTTCGGTTAGCCCATTATTTCAGATTTTTTGAAAAATAAAAGAGATGTACAGAGACTTTCTTTAAGACAGTCACGTATGTACATGAGATAAGTGTTACTTTTACCACGTACATATGTGAGCTGGGAGTGGACAACCTGCATATAGGAAGGCCTGACCCTTTTACTAGGGAACACATCCTCCAAAAAATAAATTAAGCAAAAAAGAATGAATGGAAAGGAGAGGATAGGTCATTTGTACATACTTGGTTCAAGTTTGAGGATCTTTAACCCATTGCAGCTCCTTAAATTCGTGTTTTGAAGAAGAGGGTTTTTTGAATTTTTGGTTATTTTTAAATTTTCAATGGATAAAATGAGTTGTCCACCTTTATTTATAGATTGTTTTGGCCCTTTTTGCCCTAGTTTGGTCCTGTTTTTTCATATTCTTGTCTTGGTGGGTACTTCATCTTTTTTTTTAGAGATCTTTGGGTCATTCTAATATGATTTTTCTTTTGTTTTGGTATTTTCATGAGATGGGTTACACTCATATAATCACGTTGTAAATTTTTTTTTGACATTTACATATAGGTTAGGTTCTCACCACCTTGCATTTTTCATATTGTTGAATTTTTCTCTTTGCCATAGGATCAATCACACCGAAGTGTGACATGAAAACTTTTATGCTGCTTTATAAGTGTCGTAATTAGGTGGTAGAGACTTCCTCTACATGGATGCCCTAGGTAGATCCTTTACTATATTTTGGCATCCATGCTGTGAGTTTTCTCCATAGGCTTGGGAGTCCTTTTAGTCCCGCCATGATTTTATATTGAAGCCTCATTCCTCTTTAGTTTTTCTGGATTATACCCAAGGGACTCCCTATGAGCATGGTTTGTTGTCTTTCAAGGTCGCTTAAACTTTGAAAACAACATGAAATGAGATATTATTTATTATTTTCAATCTCATTTAGAATAATTAATAAAAGAATACCCCTTGGATTATTCTTTAATCCCCTTTTACTTGATAAAAAGTTTCCACACTTCTTACTAAGGGATGTACTATGATACCACTTGTTAAGTACCTGAATAGGTATGCAAATATACTTTAGAAATAGCCATGAATAAACCAAACTATTCACCAAATGGTAAATACACAATAGATCCACAAAAAAATGTAGAAGAAACCACACTTTTATTATAATAAAACCCTTGAGGTAGGGAAACACCATACAATGGATCCTATTATGGAAGGGATCCTCTAATGTTAACTTTCCCCTTCAAGGGGGAAATCTCTGAATGAGATTCAAATCCAAATACATTACTTCTCTTCATATCTCATTACATTTCTTGAACCCCTTTGTATAGTGCTACCAACCACCAAATAACATTCTATAGGAATAACCTTCTAGAAGAATAACCTTCTAAGAAGTTCTCTTACATTTATTATATCTAATTATCATAGTGGCCTTATTTAATACTATAGTGTACATAGTCCACCTTACATTGAATGGCCTCTACTATTATAACTATGGGCCCTCCAAGCCCTCCACTACCTCTGTAGATACCTAAAACTCTCTAAAATTAAAAATATTGTCGAGTGATATTGTTTCCCTTCACGCTCGTCAAAATAAAGTTTGAAGGCACAGCTATCTGACGGTAGTTTACCCCCTTTTCGGTCCAGACAGTTAATTTACAAATAAAGGTATGCCCTAGGAGCTTTGGTTCTCTAGGAGAGTATTCGAAGGCATAAGTTTAACCTTGTTTTTGGCTTGAGGGACTAAATTTTTGAAAAAAGGCCTTTCTCCTTGGTTTTGGTTTATCTCTTTTTCGGGCTTTGGAGATTATCTATGAAAAATGAACAGCATCAGAGACCATAGTTAAGCACTTTTTAGACTCCCTAAATATGAAAATATCGTCGAGTGACCTTGTTCCTTTAACACTCATTAGTTGGTCCAGAAGGAATATCTATTTGGCATACGTTTAACCCTTTTTTCGGCCAATAGATTATCCAGGAAAAAGGTACACCTCGACAGACATGTCTCGCCAGGAGAATTCTCCTCAGTTATATTTTATACTTTTTCGAGCTAAGGAGACGAAACTTAGAAAATGGTTGTGATTCCATAGTTAATCTCTTTTCAGACTCCTTGAAATTGAAAATATAGTTGAGTGATCTTTTCTCAGTCACACTTGTTAAAATCATTTTGAAGAGACATCCTTTTGATATAAGTTTAACCCTTTTTCGAACGAATTTCACTAATTATGAAAAAAGAACACCTTGGAAAAGGAACGTATTTCCATTTTTTCACGAAGCATTGGGATATAGTATGGTCTTAGGAAGGTGTTCTCATTAGATAGATTTGTTTCCTCCTCCTTTTGGTTACTCTTCCAAACATATAGAGAGTTTGTGGTGCCTCCTGTATCATAGAATTATGTCAATACCATGCTTCTTGAGTCTCATCATTTTGATGTTATTTTTTCCAGGGGAAGTTTTATCCAACCTGATTCGATCATTCTACTGCTTATCTCTTGAATTTCATTAGTCGTCCATCCTGATATTCCAGTCAAGTTCAGATTCAAAATCAATGAAGTTATGTTCCTGATGATCGAGATCCTCTAGTATTTCCCCTAAAGCATGTCGAATACCTTACGGTAGTGAATATTACAATCCTATGGTACTCCTACCTGAGATTTTGAAGATCTTGAATTTATTTCTTTAGCTATGAAGTTCTCATCTCTAGCCACAAGCATAAATTGTTCTTTAATATGCATATCATATTGTACTTGTATATCTTCAAATGATATCGAGATGTATATCTGTTGTGTATTGTTCATGGCTTCACTTTATATGGAAATTTATATTTTATCTAGTAGTCATATATGACATGGATCTATAGTGTACTTGATTGGCAGTCATTCTTGTTTCATCCTAAGTATGGTATGCCTGCCTCAGAGAGATTATCATTATTTTTCAAATGCCACAATTATAAACACTTATCTCAAGATCACTCAACTCTGTGCCTTCCCACTGTCTAAAGATATTGTAATGCATTTCATCCATCAGTTTCTCTTCTGACCTCACACATTAAGGGGCATCTACTATAGTCCAAAATTCCTTATCTATGCATACAACACATTGGTCCTTCCATTACATACTTTTCCAAAATATTTTTGAGGCTTCCTTTAAAAAAAAAAAAAAATAGATAGTGTACACGTCCTGTTGCACTAATAGCCCGCATACGCACACGTGATGCATGCTAGTTAGCCTGCATACACACGCGTTTTGCATGCTAGATAGCCCATATTTACCTCCAAAAGTTGCAAAATATATAAAATTTCACGAAATTGGGTGGATTTTATGGGCTATGAAGGGTTTCCTAACTATTTTACCCCTTGCAGCCCATCCCCAAACCAAATAACCATATTTTTCTCATATAAACATAGGTCTTGGAGAGTCATTTATGGACGTGAGCAAGAGAATAAGAAAACTCTTCCAAAATACCTTCCCTTTCTTTGCCCAATATTTCCATACTATTCTTAGTTTCAACCTCAACCTTCCCCTCCAGCCTTTCTCCTTATGCAACCCTTCCTCCTTCCTTTGGTGATATGTCAATTGCAATAAGCTAATGTCAGATTCATGCACTTGGAGCCATGATAGAGGATATCATACTTGGTTCGTGGAGCAGTTTCCAAGAAAGGTTGTAATCCTTTTTATCTTGAAATTTAATAAAAGAGTTCATCCTTGTCCCAAAACCCTCTGTTTACATGATTTTGTTAATTTTTGAATTTATATCTATGTCTAAAATTTTAAAGTGATTAGTATAGTTTTCATATGTTGTTGCATCATATTTATAATATTTTGCAGGTCACCTTTGGGAGGACATCCACAATTTAGGAGGCCACAAAAATCAAAAGAGGTCTACACTGACCACAAGGACTAAAGGTGCACTCATTAACTCACTTTGTTTAGATGGTTTTGTAGTAGCTTAAGGGTAGAAGAACGTTTTAAGGGAGTTAGTGCTCTTCCTTTACCTTAGACCCAGCATAGGAGGATTTTCCTCGTAACAAATTGAGAGGTATATTCCATGAGGAGAGAAATTGAGAATATCTGACATCAAACAGAGTATTACCAGGACATTACTCAGATGATCCTTTTCATAATAATTGAGTTCCAAGAAGTTTGCAATAAATTTAAATTGTAGAGAGATATTTTTTTCTCAATTTGTGAACTACCAGGAAGATACTTAGCTAGGAGTGATATCCCATAAGGAAATGATGAGATGGTATGAAAATTCACACCAGACCTTGGCTCAGATCAAATATATCAGGGAAATTTATAAGGTTCAAGGTAAAGAGGAGCACGACATCAGGATGCTCATAGATGATAACTTGGAAAAATTCCAGAAAGTTGTAGACTATTGCACCCATTTGGTGATAGAAACATATCAAAATATGTAGGATAGGTGGGAAGAATATCTCAGGAATTGGGATAAGATAAATAAAAATTTGGAGGCATTCAACTCCTTGAGTTCGTTGTGCCCAAAGACTTTGAAGAACTCAACGAAATAGTCAATAAAATTGATGAGAAAGACTCTAATTTCAAATCCAATGTCTTTTATATTACAACATTGGAAAAGTGACAAGTGAGAAAGTTCATCAACAGGTTGATATGGGCATCAATGATTTGCAGTAATTGAGTGCCAAAATGGACTAGTTCAAGTGTAGGGTGATAGAAATGAAAGATGGCATCAACACACCAATGGAACAATAGTGATTCCTATATCTTTATACCTATGAAGATATTTTCATCTAGTGGTCCAAGTATGACAAAGAAAACTTTTTGAGATGATGAAAACATTACTGGAGCATGCACATGGATGAGTTTGCCTTACTGTCTATTTTATTTACTTTAAGTGAACTATTAAGTTATTTTTAGTATGTTTATTTTTTATAAATAAATACATCGACATCATTTTGGAGGTTCAGTGGTCTTGGTAAGAACTTGGGAGTTAAAGAAAGAATTATTTTGATGTTTGATATAGAAGCTCAGACAGAGCCGAAGAATTTTTTTTTCCAATCTTGTGGATAAAAATCAATATGTGGATTGTTTTGTAAATAATTATCAAATACATGCATTTTAGTAAGATTATGATTATGTTAAGTTATATTGAATGATTATAGTTGTTGAATGAATGTTGGTTTAAATTCGATGTTGTTTTAACGTATTACATGGGAAAAATATGAAGAACTATTTATGGTTGATTGTGTTTGATTAATGATAGTATTATTGCTAATATTGGTTAGGGTCATATAGTGTTTACATACCACTAGACAAGAGTTATCATGTGCCTGATTTTCTTCATATTTACCCATCTAAGTTATTTATATTTCTTTCATATTTGAATATTTAATAAAAAAATCCCAAAAAGAGATACATAGTGAGATACAACATTTAAATACCATCGAAACACGTTGGATCATAAATCTGAAGAATCACACTAATACAAATATGGAAGAGTATAATTGGGCCTCATCTCTGGGTGTGATTCTTACTGCTGATATAAATGAAATCTAGACCCATCAATAGGATGTATTTAGATAGGATGACTAGAGAGAAGGATCTTCTTCGATGGTAGAGGGGGAAACCAGTTAGAATGATTGGAGTGCATTTGTGGTAGAAGAGACATAGTCACTTCCAGTGTGGCAGAAAAAGTTACATATAGATGGTGGTTGATGGGATAACTCCCATGCTAAGAGGGAGTGTTGTTTATTCTATTCTCAATAGGTATTCCCATAAGAAGCCAAGGTATATTGAGCATGTGGGAACCTTCTTTGGCACAAAATTAGCTTTTTGTTTCAATGAAATCATCCCCAAAATGAGGCTAGGGAGTCATGGGAAATTTGATGGGAATTGTGGGCTTATGATGGGATTTCACACCCACAAAGAGGAATAAAATATTCTAATTAATTGTTGAGTTTATAAGGGGTTCCTAAACTCAATCATTGGAATTGTATATAAAGGAGAGTGGTCACTTTGACATTTTATCATTGTAGAAGAATGGAGTTAGCATAAGTGAGTCTGCACTTGTGCTAGGTGGCTTGATGTTTTTCAGTAAAGGAAAATTATGCATGGTGCAAAATATCGCCTATAGGAAGAGAATTTGTATGAAGGTGTTTGTACAAGGGTTTTATGTACTTGTACGCGAGTTGCAGAAAGGAGAAACATGTATGTATATAGGTTACAGAAAAAAAAATCATGTATGTACACATCTTGTAGTGGGAACTGTCCTATATACATGGGTTGTAGTGGAGCAAAGTATGTATGTACACATGTTGCAATAAGGTTGTCTGTAATATATTTGTGGGAAGAGAAAGTTTCGAGCAAATTGTTGAGGTTTGGTTTTCTGATTTGTATGATTTTTGGAGGACAAGGTTACCCTTAGACTTTGGTAATATTTGTGTTGGCTAAGAGGATAAGGTTTTCCTCATATTTAGTTAGATTGTAGTGGTTGGGAGAGCTCTTTTGTCCCTTAGAATTTCTCAAGTTAACAAGGTTTTAGAACTAAAATTTATGTCTCATTTGTATTGATGATTCATGTATGATCTTGTTGTTTCTGCTACATATATTTTCAGTCATTTATTTTTTAGTGTAAAACTGTTTAGCAATAACAACTAGGGTTTGTTGTTAGTTCACTAGGATGAATTTTTCAAATATGAAAAGTTAGTCACATAGAGTGCACGTTAAAATTTATAGGAGAGAGATAGAGAGTGAGAGTGAGAGAAAGGAGAGAAATAGAGAGGTGAGGAGATACATGGGGATATACAGAGAGAAATGGAGATAGGGGTGATAGAGATAGGGG
>JASDQU010095284.1:3927-21702 GCA_032191745.1 Picea mariana | reverse complement strand
CATGTATCTGTTTTACGTCATTATGTTGCTGATGAATCATATAAACTAAATTGGAAAGAATTGCAGGTATTGGATGTGGGAACCCTCATGGTCGAACCGTTACGCATATTGGACCGTAGATTCTGACAGCTCATAAACCATTTGGTAGACCAAGTTAAGGTCCAGTGGGACAAGTATAGTCCAGGATCTGCTACTTGGGAGGACGCCGAGACACTACGGCGAGACTATCCATCACTATTTTGACCACCTCGAGAACGTGTTTCTCGAAGGAGGGGTGTAGGTAACACCACCTTTTGACTTAGATGGCCAGGATTACTTGAGGCCTATACACTTTATTTCCTAGTCACAGTGAAACTATTAAGTGATATATTTAAACTTTAAACTTATGAACAGTAATGAATGTTTAAGTGTTGTTGATGGTGATGCATGTAATGCGATCTATTATGTGAATGGAAATTTTATGAATGTTTAAATGCTATTAATGATGATGTATATGATGAGACATTATGTGAGAAAGAGAAATTGTTGAATGTTTAAATACCATTAGAATGATGTTGGAGATGATGAAATCTATTTTGGTAAATGATAATCTTGTGAATGTGTAAAAAGTATGAATTATGGAATATTGTGAAATCGAATTCAAATTGGAAAACTTTGATGTTAATGTATTGGTACAGGGATACCAAATTGAAATAATGAAAGTATGCATTTATATGATGATAATGCATAGAAAAATATGAGTTTGTGTTGCAGACTAATCTGCAGGTTATAGGCTATGAAATAGCCAAGTGATAATGATGATGAAAGTGGATATCAGGACCACTAACGGGAAAACATTATGGTATGAATAATGTATGTGAATTTTATATGGATTTGATACATCACTAGGATATGTGGACTAGTGCATGATTTTGGTACTAACACTGCCCAAAATCGAATAAACGATGATAAAACCTTCAGCAACACAGTGCCCCGGTATGTTCCATTGTAGGGTGTTGACCCTAGTTCTATTGGGAGGGGTGGAGGCATTTCCCACCATGTATACTCCATTGTAGGGTGTTGACCCTAGTTCTATTGGGAGGGGTGGAGGCATTTCCCACCGTGTATCCTCCATTGTAGGGTGGGCCATCGTAGGGGTGGACCCTAGATTCGATTAGGAGGGGTGGAGGCATTTCCCACCGTGTATCCTCTGAAACCTGAAGTCCTGGGATGACGGTGCTGGTTCACGCTCCCCAAGACGTGTGATGAGGATTGTTAGTTGCCTGCTAGGGAAGCTTGGTCGAGATAGCGACACTTCCACTTACGGGTTCTATTTGGAGTTAGGCTAGTATAGCTGACGCTCCAAGATAGTCTAGAAGAGGACGGATAGGAATGGAGTTGGAAGTAGGTTAGGGAGGAAGGATGAGTAGTAATAGTTGATACTATATGGAGATCTTTCATGTGGTGGATTTTGATGAAGAAAAATGTGTATATATGAATATTCATTATTATGTAACTAAACCACAGTTGTTTAAAATAAATTATTGAACCGGATAATTGTGATTAAATAATTTCTCAAACAATTGATGATTGTTGTCTTTTATAAAAGACTAGTCTTGCTGACCGGATTGAATGCATACATAAATTACTAAAGGATGACAGATTGATTAATAGTACATGCACGAGATTTGCATGTACTAGCTACACATGCATTTCTTGTACATGTACACTAGTATGTATGAACTTTCTTGACTTACTTACTGATAGTGTCAGTCACTTGTTGTGAATGGGTGAACCATGCTTTTTCCATTGTACCATCAGATACCTTAACTTTGGGACGAAGTTTCTTGAAGGGTGGGTGTATGTAACGACCCTAATTGAATAAATGATTAAAGATTATTATGTAAGATTTAATTAAAGAAATAATTGAGGATTAACTAAGTAATAATAATCTAACTGAAGATCACATTTAATGACCTGTGACATAAATTTAAGAGATAAAAAAAAAAGAAATGGGATAACAGGAATTGCGTATGCAGTAGAGGGTGGCGTATGTAGGGCAAGAAGCCCAGAAATCTCGAAATGATAAAAATATTAATGAAGGGACGAAGGACAGAGGATGGGGGAGGTTGTGAAGTGAATGCGTGAGTCAACAGGGAGGAATACTGGATGAGAAGAGGGGGATGTGCACACCATTCGAGAGGAAGGGGAATGGATGCTGGGGACTGAAATTGCTGAGCTGGCTGTATTGGCAGAGAAGGATTGTATTCTGGGGTGAGCAGAGAGTTCTGCACTATTGTGTTTTGCTGTGAGCAATGATTTTCTGTGCACCATTGTATTCTGTGGATTGTTGGCTTGCTGTGAGCAAGGAGTAGAGTTCCTGGTTGAGATTTTATCTAGGGAGGCACCGGGTTGCTGGAGGTTTTGGGCTCGGAGGGCTAGGATATCTGTAGATATCCTGGAGCTAGGTAGTTTTCCTAGTTGGCAGGGAGGACAGTGGTTTTGGGCAGTTATTTTCCTGTTTGTGGCAGGGTTGATCTGTGTAGCAGGGAGCAGAAAGGAAGTAGCAAGGCAAAGAGGCAACATAAATTAGCATCAGATCCAGGTACTTGTTAAGATATGTATTTATTTCATTCTGCCATGAATTTAGTATTTATTGATAAATCTAAGTTACTGTAGTTGCTGTTATAAAAGTCAATATCATGCTATGAAGTTTTGTTTCAGTTTACTTTCATAAAATGATTAGGAAACTTAATGATTTTTAGAAATATATGGGCATTACATGTAGAGTCCCGAAGTGAATCTGAGCCATCATATCTAGAGGAGACATGGTGAAGATCTAAGAACTTCGGGTAAAGACCCAAAGTAATCCTCGATCGTCAGATTAGGAGGAAACGTGTCAGTGGATCTCAACCTTTGGATTGAAGCCATTCTGAGAAGGGTGTAGTTTGAGGTTTGAGGTCCCTGAAGTCCAAAACCCGAAGGAGATCTCGACCGTCGATCGAGAGGAGGGTCACAGGGCCGTTGATCCGAGTTGAAGGGTTAAACAACCAAAGTGATGGTAGGACCATTGATCATGTGGATAGGTGTCTGCTGATCGTCCTCTCTGGAGGATTGGAGTACAGAAGAAAGAGATGTTTGAGACTCAGAAAACCTGAAGTCCGGAGACCCGCAGAGAGCAAAACCATTGATTGAAGGGGATAGGTGTCACCATATCTTCTGCTCTGGAAGATTTCTCTGCAAAGAAAACCAAGGTTTGAGATTTGAGAATTCTGAATTCCGGAATTCCGAATTGACCACAGTCGTCGATCAGGGAGAGGGAGATCCAGACTGTTGATTCCAAGGAATAGATATCAGTCATTTGTTTGGAAGAACCATCAAGATCATGAGATCGACGTTCATCTGGCATTGCGGGGACATGAGTTGCACGGACTTTAAAAAGTTGAGGGCGGGCTGAAATCAATATTGTGGTTTATCTAGGAAGACACATGGAGGCTCGAGGAGAATTGCGGGCCCAAAAGTAGTTTGAATTCAAACTGCTTGTGGCCATGCCTACAATCACGTGGTCATTTCCCAAGGCACATTAGAGGAGGGGCCGAGATAAAAGGCACTAATGGTCGATACTCTAAGATTTTCCCACAGCGCGAAAGGGAAGGTCACTTGTGTCATGAAACCTGTGTAGGGAGCCAGGGGGACCAATGTTTAACACAGAACGAGGCCAATAAGGTCTTAGAGAGTCACCGGACTATAGAATAGAAGATATTGACTAGGAGGTTACACAACCCTTAGGAGAGAAAAGGGTTTGCACCAAGTGGTATCAGAGCTGATTTTTTTCTTGCAGATAATAGGCAAAGGAGGAGAGACAAAAGAACTTGAAGTTGCACTGTGTGTGTAATAGAAAGTCAACACAATGCCACCAAGGAGACGAGTGGAACCACCTTTATCCTATCGGGTTGTCGAAAGGGAGATGCGAGAACTTCGTGCAAGATTAGAGGTGATGGAGGCAACGCAGAGGAGAGCACATGATGCTGGAGACATCAGTGATGGAGAGAAAGAAGAAGTAGAAGCCGAAGAAGCTGCAGGAAAATATGTTGTCAAAGAACGCTTGTTGAGAGCAGTTTCTATATTAGGAGGCAAAGCCAAGACAGAGGTCCCAATGTATGAAGGAAATTTAGATGCTAAAGAACTGTTGGATTGGGTGAGATCCATGGACAAAAAAATAGACTATGAAGATGTCGATGAAGAGAAAAAGGTGAAATAGGTTGTCACCAGGCTAAAATGACATGCACCATTGTGGTGGGATGAACTGCATGCTGAGAGGAGAAGAAAAGGAAAACAAGAGATAAAGAATTGGGACATAATGGTAGCCAAACTAAAGGCTAATTTCATGCCCAAATATTATCAGATCAATTTGTTCAGGAAGTTGCAGAAACTGAGACAGAAGGGTATGGCATTTAAGGAGTACACAGAGGAGTTCTATAGGACGAACATCAGAACTGGACAAAGAGAGAAAGATGAAGAAAACATTGCTAGATATATAAATGGCCTGAGGTATGAAATCCAGGATGAACTTAGCATGATGTCAGTAAGGACAATGGAGGATGCTTATCAATTTTCATTGAAGGAAGATGAGAAGTTGGCCAGAAAAAAAATCCAACGAGGAAAAGGTAAAATCCCAGCCCCAAACAAAGGCAAGGGAGTTACCCATGACAAAGCACACAAGTCTAAGGACGAGACTGAGAAACCACATAGTCACTCGGAAACAAGAGGAAGTTCCCGAGGAAGACAGGGTGGTGGAAGAAGTTCTTCTAGAGGAAGAGGAAGAAGTAGAGGAGGAGAAGTAAGATGCTATGCCTGTGGCAAGACATGGCATATGTCTTGGGAATGTCCTGAGAAAAAGAAAGAAAGAGGAGGTGAAGCTCACATTTCATAATAATAGAGGAGGGATGTTGAAGCAGAAGGAGTAGAGGATGGAAGATTCTTGATGTTGAGAAAGGTTCTCTTAAAACCAGAGGCAGAAGTTGAAAATCCAGTGTAGAGGAACAACCTCTTCAGGACAACTTGCAATACTAAAGACATAGTATGCAAGGTGATAATTGACAGTGGGAGCACTGGAAACTTAGTATCCAAAGAGATGGTGGAGAAATTGGAGCTGGAGACAAATGCACATCCAAATCCATAGAAAGTCTCATGGTTGCAGAAAGGACACCAAGTAATGGTTACTAAACAATGCTTGGTTGAATTTAAGATAGGAGGATATAGAGATGAAATTCTATGTGATGTAATTCCCACGGATGTATGCCATATTTTGTTGGGAATACCATGGAAGTTTGACAGGAATGTCATTCATGATGGGAGGAAGAATACATACACCTTGGAGAAGAATGGTAGAACACACATGTTGCTGCCAATAGAGGAGAAGAAAGTGAAAGCGGAAGCTAGCACAAGCATACTTCTCATGAGCGGGAAGGAACTCTTGAAGAAGCCAAGAAAGAACAGAAGATGTAGTTCGTTGCAGTGAGGAAACCCATAGTTATCCTTACAAGTACTTCGATGGATGATTTTCCCAAAGAAGTTCAAGAATTGTTGGATAATTTTGCTGACATAGTGGTGGATGAGTTGCCTAACTCATTGCAACCCATCAGAAGTATCAACCACCATATTGACTTGATACCAAGAGCAAATCTTCCAAACAAAGAAGCATACAGGTTGACACCTCGAGAGAATGAGGAAGTGAAGAACCAAGTCCAGGAATTGTTAGACAAGGGTTTGGTCAGAGAGAGCTTGAGTCCATGCGTAGTACCAACTGTATTAAGTCCAAAGAAGGATGGAGGATGGAGAATGTGTACAGACTCGAGGGCCATTAACAAGATCACCATCAGGTGTAGATTTCCTTTGCTAAGAATGGATGATTTAATGGACTGTTTAAGTGGAGAAAATTTCTTTTCTAAAATAGATTTGAAAAGTCGATATCACCAGATTATAATGAGAGAAGGTGATGAGTGGAAGAGAACCTTTAAGACAAATAAAGGTTTGTATGAGTGRCTTGTTATTCCATTTGGCTTACCCTGAGTAATTTTATGAGGTTGATGAATAAGATACTGAAAGATTTCATTGGAAAGTTTGTGGTTTTATATTTGGATGATATACTGATCTTTAGCAAGACTRAAGAGGAGCATTTGAGACACTTGACACTAGTGATGAGGAGACTACAATAGGAKAAGATGTTGATAAATCTAAATAAGTCCTCTTTTATGAAGACATAACTCATTTACTTTGGTTTTGTGATCTCTTCAAATGAACTAAAGATGGATCTAGAGAAGGTGAAAGAAATCAAAGAATGGCCGTCACCAAGGAGTATGTTTGAGGTAAGAAGATTCCATGGATTAGTAAGTTTCTATAGGAAGTTCATCAGAGAATTCAGTGTAATTTGTGCGCCAATGATGGAAACAGTGAAGAAGAAGCACAAGTCTTTTAAATGGACAGAGGAATCCGAGAGGAKCTTCAATATACTGAAGAAGAAAATAACAAAATGACCAAATTTTGAAAAGACATTTTAGGTGAGATGTGATGCAAGTGGAGTTGCAATTGGAGCAATTTTGAGCCAGGATAATAGACCTGTTGCCTATTTCAGTGAGAAGTTGAATGAGACTAAGAGAAAATACTCTACATATGATAAGGCTTTTTATGCCATAATTCAAGCCTTGAAGAAGTGGAGACACTACCTTTTCCCACATGAATTTGTCTTGTATAGCCATAACCAGGCTTTACAATTCATAACCAGACAAGAAAAATTGAATCAGAGGCATGCAAAATGGGTTGATTTTATGCATAATTTTACTTTTGTCATAAAACATATTGATGGGAATGCTAAAAAAGTTGTTGATGCATTAATAAGGAGATGCTTGATTCTGCAAGAATTTTAGGTGAATACCCTGGGGTTTGAACACCTTAAGGACATGTATTGTGATGATACAGATTTCAAGGAAGCATATGAAGCATGTGTGAATCCTGTGCTAAGAGACAAAAGCTAGTGGACAGAGTATATGATTCAAGAGGAATTATTGTTCAAGGGAAATTAGTTGTGCATACCAAAATGATCAATGAGGGATAACCTTTTGAAGGAAAATCATAGCGAAGGATTGGTTAGACATTTCAGCCATGATAAAACATTTTCAAAATTGAGTAGTTCATACTATTGGACAGGTATGAGAACATAAGTGATAAATTTTGTGAACAGATGTAGAATCTGCCAACATGCAAAAGGAAAAAGACAAAACACTGGATTGTATCAACCATTGCCAATACGAGAGAGGCCTTGGGATGCAATAAGCATGGATTTTGTGTTGGGACTACCAAGAACGCAAAGAGGATTTGATTCCATATTTGTGGTGGTGGATAGATTTTCAAAGATGGCACACTTTATCCCATGCCAGAAGACCAGTGATGCAACACATGTTGCAAATCTGTTTTTCAAGGAAGTCGTGAGACTTCACGGCCTACCTAGAAGCATTGTCTCAGACAGAGACACAAAATTTGTTGGTCATTTTTGGAGAACCCTATGGAAGAATTTGGGGATGGATTTTTCCTTTAGCTCAGCTTATCACCCTCAGACAGATGGACAGACTGAGGTGGTAAACAAAATTTTGGGAAACTTATTGAGGAGTCTGGTCACTGAGCACCATAATCAGTGGAATTAGATTCTACCACAAGCAGAATTTGCATACAATGACTCACCAAACAGGAGCACTGTAAAAAGCCGATTCCAAATATTGTATGGAATGTAACCCAGGGGAGTATCTGAGTTGAGAGACTTGGAACATAGTGAGATCAAGAGCGTTGGAGAAGAATATTTTGCTGCAGAAATGAGGAAGCTCCATAGTCAGAACAGAGGACAGTTGCAGAGTTCTAACCAAGAGTACAAGCGCAAAGCTAATCAACATCACAGAGAACTTCAATTTGAAGTTGGATATTAGGTTCTGGCACATCTCAGGAAAGAAAGGTTCCCTAGGGGAACATATAACAAGTTAAATAGGAAGAAGATAGGGTCATGTAAGATCTTGAGGAAGTTTGATGCAAACGCCTATGAGATTGAGTTGCCAGATGATGTGGGCATATCGCCCATATTCAATGCTTCATACCTGTATCCTTATAGGAAAGATGACACAGAGGGATCCAAATATCAAGAGACGATTCAGTGGGAGAAACAAATGCCTATAGCGAAAAGACCACAGATGGAGAAGATCATTGATCAGAGGATTGGTAAAAATACCAGGAGGAAGACCTATTTCGAATATCTGGTCAAGTGGAGGGGACACCCAATAGAAGATGGCAGTTGGGAAAATGAAGCTAATATCTAGAAGCATGGAAAGTCTGTGCAGGAGCTCATGGACACGAGTCCATGGATTTTTGTCAAGGGGAGTATGATGCAAGAGCATCGTTAGCGAGCATGTGGAGCAGGACCACTCATCGCCTAGGAATATTTTTGGAATCTCAACGCTCGTAGTTACAAATTTTTTTTTGAAGCATGCTTGAACTCAGTGCCGAGAGATATCTTGAAGCACGCCTGAACTCAGTGCCGAAAAATAATCTAAATCATCCTGAACGATTGCGAGCAAAGTGGGAGTTTCCACTCCTTCTCTGGAATGCGACTGGACTAAGATATCTGTTAGGTTAGGTTTTGGAATAGACAAGTAGTCGGGGGGAACCCTGAGAACCCTCTGAGATAAATAGAGGTTTTTTACACCCAAATGAGGCTAGTTGCAAGTTAGTAGGACATTTCTGAGTTTGTAGTTGCTGGTTTGATTGTAGCTATAACCATTTTTATTTTGAATGAATACAACAGAGGAAAATTGATCCAATGTGTGTGGATGCTGTTATTGCTTGCAAATTTCCTATTGTTGTTGTTTCTATAAATGAATGTATGGAACTGTGAATGTTAGGATAAGTTTCAATTGTTTCTCTTCTATTGAAATCGGTGCAAGGTGTGCACACAAAACACAAGGAGTGCATTGATGGGATCTGTTTCGGTTTCGAAGCTCAGAAAAGATAGCACGAAAAATTTCTCTTTGCAAGGAGTGCAAAGTGACTGTTGCAAGGAGTGCATAGTCATCCATAATAATTCAAACCTTGCGTAACAACCGGTTGCAAGGTGTGAACCAAGAATAAAGAGAACTCCAAGAGGGTGAGAGGAATTTCTCTTCGATAAATCCTTCAGATCCGAGTTATTGAAATCCCTAAAATGCAAGGAGTACACGGGAAGTCAAAGTCTTCACAAGGCCAAGCTCAGGAGGAATAAAACTTTTTAGAAGCATAGCTAAGTTCCAAGATTTGGACCCGTAGGAGGCACAAAGGTTGAATCCTTTGGAGACTTATAAAAAATTATAAGTTGGAAGAGATCAAAAGCTCAGGAGGAGGAGCGACAGTGGCCGCTGGATCACAGCACAAGGATCAACAACCGTTTGATTCAAGACAAGGTACAAGAGATTTAACGCCTCATACACACAGGAGAGATAACTTGCCCATATTTGAGACTTGAAACTTCTGAATTCTGGAGTTCCATATTTCCGAAGTGAAATCTCAGGCGTTGGATTGATCTAATGAATATGAGCTGTCAGATATTGTGAGATCTAGAGGAAGGCCAAGGTGAGGTGTTGAAACACCAAAAGCCCAAAGAGTTGAAGAGGTGAGAGCCGTCGATCTGTCAGTGGACACTTGTTAGTATATCGTGAGCTCTAAGAAATTTTTCATGGGACTTTCAGTTTGAGAGCTGAGATCACCAAATCCCTAAGACCCGTAGAGTCCCGAAGTGAATCTGAGCCATTCGATCTAGAGGATACATGGAAAATATCTGATAAATCTGGGTAAAGACCTGAATTAATCCTTGACTATCAGATCAGGATGACACGCGTCAGTGGATCAAAACCTTCAGATCAAAGCCATTCGAAGAAGGGTGAAGTTTAAGGTTTGAGGTCCATAAAGTCCGAAACTTGAAGGAGATATCAATCGTCAATCGAGAGGAGGGTCACAGGGCCATTGATCTGATTTGAAGGGTCAAACACCCGAAGTGAAGGCATGAATGTTGATCATGAGGACATGTGTCTGCCAATCATTTGCTTCGAATGATTAGAGTATGGAAGAAGGAGAGGTTTGAGACTCGAAAAACTCGAAGTCCAGAGACCCACAGAGATCACAACCCTTGATTGAAGGGGACATGTGTCACCAGATATTCCACTTCGAAAGATTTCTTTGCAAAGGAAACCAAGGTTTGATATTCGATAATTCTAAAGTCCAGAATTCTGAATCGACCACATTTGTCAATTTGGGAGAGGGAGATACAGATTGTTGATTCCAAGGAATAGATATCAGTCATCTGTCTAGAAGCACCGTGAAGATTGTGAGATTGAAGGTCATCTCGCATTGCGGGCACAGGAGTTGCGTGGACTTTAAAAAGTTGAGGGCGGGTCGCAATCCATTCCGTGGTTTCGCCAGGAAGACATGTGGAGGCTCGAGGAGAATTGCGGGCCCAAAAGTAGTTTGAATTCAGACCGCACCCAAAATCACGTGGTCATCACCCAAGGTCACATCAAAGGAGGGGTTGAGAGAAAAGGCGCTAATGCCCGATACTCTGATATTTTTGCAGAGAACAAAAGGGAAGGTCGCAGGTGTTGTGAAACCTGCACAGGGAGCCGAGGGGACCAGTGTTTAACATAGAACGAGGCCAATAAGGTTTCAGAGAGTCACCGACTCCAGAATCAAAGATCCTAACCGGGGGGTTGCGTAACCCTTATGAAAGAAGGGGATCTACACCACCTATAAATCACATATAAGAAAATTCTTGCTGTGATATAATCAATCACATAATGGGCACAAATATTTTACCCTAAAAACCCAAATGACTTTTGTTTCTTAGTTTGAATTTTGACAATATTTGCAATGTAGCTCATGGCTCTCCATGCATAGTCCACTTGTTGGCTCCCTGTGGCCAAAAGACGTGTTAAGAGTGAAAGTATAAGAAGACACAGTGATATTTGGGGTAATGGGAAGGTTAATTGGCCTAACCTTTCATTTTCCACTCTTTAGTCTTTTCTCTTCTATTTTATTTAATTCCTTTTTTCCCCTCTCTTTTGTGTGATTTTAATTTTACATATGCATTGTATTTAATATTTTATATAACACCATTAATTGTCGAGTTACACTTAGGTATTGATTCTTACAACTATTCATTTGTTTGGATCCATTTCGGATCACACCTCCACATTGAAAGACATTTTGGTTTCCAAAATATTAGAGAAAACCATCTTCGATCAATGCGCCTTCTGCTTCTTTGGAACATGGTTTTAAATTTGGCTCTTGGCTACAACTTTGATTGTGGCTCTGGCTCTAGCTTATGGCTTTAGTTATTGGCTCTAGTTTTGGCTATGGCTATGGCTCTGGTTATTGTCTCTCTTGTTCTAGAAATACAAAGGTATGCTCATTGATACTCAACTATGAGAAATCTCTAGATCTAAACTCTTCAATTGGAATTCATTCCCATATTTAGTGTGCAAGTCTCTTACATTCTTAGACTTGGAGACAATTTATGTGTGGTAAAATCCCGAATCTCGGTGTCTTTTTCCTTGTTTTTTGAGAAAACAAAATATATTTTCATATTTTTTTCAACTTTCGGTAAATAAAATATATATATATATATATTTATTTAGAATTTCACTTTACAGTAAAAACAAAACTTGTCATAAATTTTGTTGGCTTTCTGTTGACTATTTTTTGAATTTTTTTTATTGACATTTGATATGTCAATTTAGCAATTGTTTGACAATATGTTCCTTAAAAATGAAGGGACTGATAATGAGGTATGTTTTTAGACACGAATGTACTCATTATTAAACTCGTGTTTTAAAAAAATGAAATACGATTCAACAATATTAACAGACTCTATTAAAGTATGACTATAATTTTGAATTTAACAGATGACTATTATAATTTCTACAATTTTTTGAATGTGACCAATCTGAAAAAAAAATGTATATTTTAAACACGTTTAGTGAGACTCCATGTATGTTCTTTAATTTTAATTTAAAAGTAAAATCTAAAAATAATCTTTTGAAAAGGACAATGAAAGGTTTCATAATACAAATTTTCCATAATTTTCCACTATGTATTATTGGGATATTGATTTTTTATTTTACCAAATTATTATGTCATCTAAAAGAAATTTGCACACATTTTTTTATAAAATTAATTAAAAATACTAAAAAACAATTAAATTGAATACATATTGTATCAAATCAAATTCCATTCAATTCTAAAAAAGTTGTTATTAGTTCTGAAACCAGACTGGCAATATTTGAAGGAGTCTACTCCTTCCAAAGTTGGACTAAGCTGAAGAGAAGTGACAATTTTCTAAAAAGTACCATAGGTGCAGGTTTTCGGACAAACTAATAGTTCGGTTGAAAGTTATTATTTTTCGGCTGAAAGTTAGTTTTAACAAAAAAACTAAATTTAGACTAAAAAATGACTAACTTTTGATCGAAAAGACTAACTATTGGCAAAAATTCATTAGTTTGGCTGAAAAGTGGAAATCGAAACATCCGTCGGCCAGAAAAAAATAGGGGGATGGGACGTTTCAACACGGAAACATAAATTATATTATCACATTTGTGAACACACTCACTCTGCATTTTCTTTGTTTGGGAAACATGTTTTCTATTTTTTGGTTTTTGGACCAACATTTTTGCTATTTTTCACTTATTGGAGCAACATTTCTAAATTGAAGATTTTCTTCAATATTTTTGAAAGTGGAGGTTTTCATGAACATTTTCTTCCTATATCCAAGAGTTTTTTTTGGAAGGTAAGTTTTCTTAAACAATTCATTTCAAAGTCAATATATTTTTTGAATTTGTTTTTTCATAAGGAAGTTTTTCTCAAGAATATTTTTTCAAGATCAAAGTTTTTTTTAACTTGTGTTTAAAATCGAGTGTTTATCCAAAATTTATTTTAAAGAAACTTGGTTTATTAAACATTTTTTTCTATGTTTTTTAAGATATGATTATAGAATTAATCTTTTTATTTCTTTTAAAAATGATTTGTTGAGCTATAACGATTGATGTTTGAAATTATATTTCTTGTTTTAAAATGTTGATTTTTTAAAAACCTTTAAATATTGAATAATCATGGGTGACAAAGGGGAGTGCTAGAGAAAATATGATCACACTCGAGATGATACTTGTCATAATGAACCGTCGAAAGAGTACTATAGAAGAAAGAAACAAGAACATGCAAATATTGAAGGAACACGTGATGATAATGTAAATAGAGATTTACATCTTGACAATCAACAAGAAGGAATGGAACCACGTATATGCATACATATTGTATATAATTTTTAGAATTTCAAAATAATATTGTCTAATATAATTGATTATAATTTGGAAAATATTTTGTGAAACTATAAATAGATTTTCCTCATAACATCGATGAAGTTGTTGAAGCCGAAAATGAAGTAGAAGTACAACCACACACACACACACACACACACACACACACATATACACACCAGATTTCCACACTTGTATATTTTAATTAATTTATGATTGTTGCTTTAGTTTTTTAATAAATCTAATTTAAATTTGTATATTTTTTATACAACATTTGTTTGAAATTTTTATAGTTACAATTTAGAAAATTGAATCTATGTTAATTTCACATGTTTTTAAATTTAACGGATTTAATTTGTGTTTTTAAATTATATTGAAATTTATGTAGTTGATATCCACATTGATGATGAAATGTTAGAAAATGTTGATACTGAAAAATTTGTGGACAAAACACCTAACCATGTTATACGATATCATGTTGAAATGATTTATGATAAATTTTTCAAAAATGAATTAGTAGCAACACAAGCTCAAATTTTGAGAGGTATGATAAGGTCAAAAGCGTTAAAAGAAGCTACATCATTATTGGTATTCAAAAAATGACAAAAGATATAAAGGTGAAAGAGAGTGTCATTGAAAATATAATAGATGCATTAAAATCTTTTGGAAAGTCTAGAAAAAAATATGTAAGTGTTGAAGATAGAGTAATACAAACAATAATGGTCTCATCTAGAAATGTAAAAGTTTTTTTTTCACAACATATGACAAAAGTGATGGGAACCTCAAGAAAAATGCTATACAAACATAGAAAATTTTGATTGCAAATATATGCAAATGATAAACTTGCTTGCTGGATAGTTATTTGTAGACACTCTTACAAAGATAGACTAGTAGAAGATGACAAAACTAAGACCCATGATTATTGGTTGGAAAATTATCGTGTTTCACCAAATGTAAGGGATGTGTTGTGACAAAGAATAAAACGAAGTCAATATGAAGAGCATCCAAAAAACATATTGGAAATGATGCAAAAAAAATTGTTTAATAAGTTCAAAGAGAAATACATTCAAGTTAAAATATCCATCAATACATTTGTGCAACAAAAACCATGGTATGTTAAAACCATCATTGTTCGTGACACTTGTTATTGTCGTTATCACGTGGAATTTGAGTTATATTACACCACTTTTCTCTATTTTGGTAAATTTTTTTGGGAAAGTTTACATCCTTCTTCCACAATCCGTGCATTTATATCACAAATTCTAGTTGAAAGATAAGGTGTTGAATTATTTTACCAAAAACAATGTGTTGGTGGATTGAAATACGATCATTGTGGAAATATAGCTTTATTTCACTCCAAGTATCATATTGATATGAATGATCAATCCTTGTCCAATATAACAGTGAATTGGAAGAGATATGAATATATCAATATTATTTCTCCAAATTCTTCAAATGTTATTTCCAAAAAGATTAATTTGCGAGAGGATAAGATCTTCACGACAGTTTGTTTGAAGAAGTTTGAAAACAAAATTTATAAATACACCAAGAATTTTCATAGATATTGATGGAAATACATACAATTCAAACAATTAGGTGAAGGTTTTCCACCTGGGATGATTTTGTCAGTGATTGATTTTGTAGAATTATACATTCATTGCACAAAGAGAAATGCAGAGTGAATATTATTATTTCGATTAATTCTTTATACTTGTCTATGTTATATATATACGTACTCAATAGAGTGTTAATAACATAGAAAACACCTATGAGAATCAACATGTCATTAAAGAATATCACTTTTATATAAGTGATGATTGTACACACAATACTCATTATGTACAACATTGTTTTGATAAACAATATGATTCATTGAAAGCATGTGGGATCAAATATGATCAACATTGGATATAGTTAGATGGACATGTAGGTCAATTCAAATATTCACGATCATTCTATTGGTCATTTTGTCTTCATAAGAAATCAAGCATTAAACATTGTTGGAATTTATTTGAGAATGGGAAATGAGAGCATGACGGTGCAACATAATATGTAAAATGAGAACTTCAAAGGTATCATATGAACCATTTTGTCAATCGATTTGTATCTGCTGATCAAGTTGTTCAATGGTTCCAAGAAGCTCTAAGCCACAAACATAATCCAACAAGGGATGTGCGCATGTGTATGTATATATGTTGTACATGTATGAAAGTTCAATATCAATAATTTGTCAAGTTAACATCTATATCTATATCTATCTATCTATCTATCTATCTATCTATCTATATATATATATTGACATTTATTTACTTTTAATAAATTATTCTTGAACTGCGCAGGTTTTTTTGGCACATTGGAATAAGAGATGTAGATATATCGATCCCATATGAAGCCAACACAATAAGTGGGACTCGAAAATTACATTCAATTAAAACGAAATCCTACCAAAAAGTGTATGTATTTGATAAAATGAATGCATCTTGTTTTTGTTCAATTTGCATAGAGGACACATAATTCGATGAGATTTGTGAAAACGAAAATGATAAATATGTTAAATCTTGGAAACATACATAAATCAATACAAAGGGGAAAATTCCACTTGCAAGCTTAGATGAGATAGAATCAAATGACACTACAATGTCAACTAATGGTGATAGAGTTTATGATCTTGTTAGAGAAGCTAAAATAAAATGTACAATTGTTCAAAAATATTTTTTTTATGTTTAAACAATACATAGATTTACGTGTAAGTATAAAATATATATCATAATTTCAATAGTACAGAATTGTGCATGTTGATATAATGCTTTGTTTGTTGGCATATGGGGCCTTATTTGCAGGAAATGTATTTGTTGTAGTTGCACTTGTAGACAATGATGAAAACGTTAAATATTATTTGATGCGATGCACTTAAATAAATATGAAGTTATTGGAGGATTAAAATGATAATGATTTTGTATATGAAAGAGGATCCATTATACGGAAAGGCTATTTTTTTCAAGAAACCCATGAAACCGAAAGTCATGTTCACTTTCAATACTATAATCCAGATGTCATAATCCATCAATATAGTCATTTTGTATGTGCAACAGACATAAATTTAATGGAGGTTAAATCAAAGGAAAAATCGAAAGTTAGAAAATGGAAAATGACAAAAGTAGATCATGAACAATAAATTGAAGATGGCATACCATTACGATGTTTGTAAAAAACATTCCCATTTTTTTTTGCATCAAGTACTTTAATATGGATATGTAGGATTCCATATTGTTTGGTTTACTTTTGTGGTCCATTCAAACAAGATGATTTTTGATGAATTGTTGTACTACTTTAAACACGTTTGCACATAAAAATAGATCTCAATTGGTTGTCAATTATAAAATATTTGGGTCCCCATATGTCCTCTGGACCACTTAAGGGATGAGAGAACATGATTTGGATTTTATGATCATGCCTAGAATAACCAGATAGTATGTATACATGTATTACATATAATATGTTGGTTTCAATTTTGAATGAACTTGTATGCAACGATTTTGAGTTAGAAATGGAGATCTCTTAGTTTATCTCACATATATCTCTTAGTTTATATTCCAAATCATGGTACAGTGAAATCGTGGCCTACAATGTTTGGGGGGGGGTTGGATTTAATAGATGCTAGAAGGGATCTAGACTATAATCTAATTTATTCATAAACATCAATTCTTTATATAGAAACAACAAGATAAAACTAGAGTACATGCCTATAATGATCTCACTAGCCCTTCAAATCCACAAGCTAATATCCATGTGCAATTTGAGAATATATAGACTATACATATAACCACAAATAGAGTTCACAATTCCATATCCCCTTTCCCCTCCTCTCTCCCTCTCTAACACTATCTCTTACATATAATATGTTGGTTTCAATTTTGAATGAACTTGTATGCAACGATTTTGAGTTAGAAATGGATATCTCTTACTTTATCTCACATATATCTCTTAGTTTATATTCCAAATCATGGTGCAGTGAAATCGTGGCCTACAATGTTTTTTTTTGGGGGGGTTGGATTTAATAGATGCTAGAAGGGGTCTAGACTATAATCTAATTTATTCATAAACATAAATTCTTTATATAGAAACAACAATATAAAACTAGAGTACATGCCTATAATGATCTCACTAGCCCTTCAAATCCACAAGATAATATCCATGTGCAATTTGAGAATATATAGACTATACATATAACCACAAATAGAGTTCACAATTCCATATCCCCTTCCACCTCCTTTCTCTCTCTCTCTACCACTATCTCCCTCCCTCCCTACCCTTATCTCTCTCCCACCACTCTTTCCTTATTTATCTATACTTCTCTCTCTCTTTCCCTCTTGCTCTCTCTATTCGCTTCTCTCCCTCCCTCCCCCCCCCTCTCTCTCTC
>JASDQU010095283.1:21894-32760 GCA_032191745.1 Picea mariana | reverse complement strand
GATCCACGCCTTCCTAGAGAAATCATCTATAAAATTCACAAAATATGATGATCCTCCATATGAAATAGTAGGGGATGGTCCCCAAACATTAGAATGGGTATAGTCTAGGATTCCTTCACTGGTGTGCCCTCTAGTTTTAAATCTCTGCCTATTCCATTTTCCATAAACACAGTGCTTGTAGAAATCTAACTTTAAAGACTTTAGGCTAGGAACTAACTTGCAATCAATTAATACCTTTAATGCTTGTTCGCTCATATGACCCAACAGTTGATGCCACAGTCGAACAAAATCACTGTCATTCTCAGATACCACTGTTGCATGATCGGATTCAGTCCTCCCTTCTAACAAAAACAGGTTACCAACGTTCGTTGCTTTCATAACCAGTAGATTTCCTTTGTAGACCTTCATAAATCCACCTTGAACAATAGTCTTATAACCTCCTCTATTTAAGACTCCCAAAGAGATTATGTTCTTCCTAAGATCAGGTACATGTCTTACATCAGTTAGTATTTTAATAGTTCCATCAAACATTTTAATTCGGATGCTACCAATTCCCACAACTTTAGATGAAATATCATTACCCATGTAAAAAAATCCATCATCTATAGATTGGTAAGTAATAAACCAGTGTCTCTGAAGACACATGTGGTTTGAAGCACCAGAATCTAATATCCATTGTTGATCATGACACGAACCACTACTAATTGATAAAAAATCATCAACTATACCTGAACCTATTGTTGAACCTATTTCGGTTGCATGTGCTTCCTTCGTCTCTTTTGGAGGGTCTTCTTTGGAGGCTTGTTGTCGCTTCCAATAGTGCTTCTTCAGGTGTTTATATTTTCCACAAAACCAACACTTGAGCTTTCTCTTTCTACCCTTCAAATTTGACTGAGAGAAATCCCTCTAACCCTATCCTCTTTCTTTTGGTCTGCCTCTGACCACCAATGCCTCAGATGTAGAGGTTTCTAGATTGGATTTCTTCCTTGTTTCCTCATATATTAAAGCTCCAATAGTATCATCAAACTCAATATTTTCTGCTGAAATGAAACTAATAGAGGTAACAAAATGATCCCATGACGCGGACAAAGAACAAAATAATGTAATTGCCTTATCTTCGGATTCAAATTTCACTCCCATCCTATCCAACTGGACTAGAAGAGTATTGAAAGTATTTAGATGATCAACAATTTTCGTACCTTCCTTCATGCGCAAACTGTACAATTGTCTTTTCATAAAGATCTTGTTTGTCAAGGATTTCGTCATGTATAGGATTTCCAGCTTTGACCACAAACCGGCTATTGTCTTCTCTGTAACAATGTTGAACAGTACATCGTCGACCAAACACAGGCGTATGGCACTCAGTGCTCTTGCATCCATCTCATCCCAGTCTTCGTCTATTATGGACACATGTTGTTTTTATTTTCCCAAAAGCACCTTCACCACGCCTTGTTGCACGGGCAAATCACACATCTTAACCTTCCAGATCTCGAAATTGTTCTTTCCATTGAACTTTTCAATTTCAAACTTAGAACTCTGCATGTTTTTCATTAGAGGAAACATAAAAAACAAACACCATTGTTTGTAATATCCAAGGCCCTTTCAAAAAAATATGTGAAGAAATAATCTTGTGCAGTTTTAAAAAATTACATACATTCACCTTTTATTAAAAAAAAATTAATAAAATATTTTTAAAATATTACATACATTCACCTTTTTCAACATCCTCCACCTTTACATATTATATTTTAATTCTAAAATATAATAAAACCTTAACACTTCCAAATATAAATCCAAATATAAAAGTATACATTTAACATCCTCCAATCTTTATGTAAAAGTATACATTTAGTTTTTGAAATTCATACAAATATTTTGATAAAGGGGGTCAGTGCTCCTTTGGAGCAAATAGACGTGCATTGAACAAAAAAAAGAACGGAGTGTAAGTCCACTACCATGGCCAACACTCCCTTTGGTAGGTAAGGTGATCGTTGTCTCCCTCTCGATGCTCCCTCTAAGATCCCAGCCTATTTTTTATCAGCGTTCCCCTAGACCTGTTGTCCAATGCTGATGCTCCCTTTACAATGGTAGCCAAGCGTCGATACCAAAAACCAACTTTCCCTTCTTGTGGGAGCCTCTTCCAACACAAAGAAACCCTCCAACACAGTGATTTCAACATGGCCTCTTCCAGTGAGCGGTTTCTTCTAGTCTGCAGCCTCCTCAGCTCTGATACCACTTGTTATAATTTGCAAATGCGGAAACACAAATTAACATAAGACAATCAATAAGAATGCAGACAAGAAACACAAAAATTTACGTGCTTCACACAAATGTTGGGCTACATCCACCAAGCATAGGTATCGATTGTCTTATTATTCAGATCATGGAGATTACAACAACTCACTCACACCTTTCACCACTCAATATTTTCCTCTACGGGCTTACATAATTTATATACAATTACATGAAAAACTGATTATAGGATGAATTCACAACAAATTCTAACTTGGGATAAATAGTTACAACCAACGCTGAATTTTTGGATCTGAAATCCTAATCATGGGAAATTTGTTGTCACCGTTTCCAACAGGTAGTCGTTCATGAAAATCAAGAGAATACAAAATCATTGGTTAAAGGTTGAAAGAGGGAGTTGGCGTCACATCTCCAACTATGGTTATTGTCAAAGAAATACACAAAAATGTTCGATTACTGGTAAGTCATTCAAAGGAAAATCGAAGTGGAAAGTCTATTTCATTTTTAGATTAGTGTAAGAAATTTACATGACCAATAAGGGAAAACCTCAACATCACAAGGGACCTCGGACTCACCTGTGAAGCAAAATCCCATGGCACCAAATAGAGATTTATTGGGGAAGGATACATCTCCAGTGCTGGTTGGCATGCCTTTCTGTTATCTCTAAACCACTACTACTTAAGTTGAGTGGGGAACCCCAACTATCAATCACTACACGTAGACCACGATTTTCCAAGGATTACGAGTACATACGAAAGCACTACGGGTAATGGATTATGAGCATTCAGTTAAAATTTTCACAGACAAATAATTAAATAAGGCACTTGAGAAAGTCGCATTCCACTCATTATTTTTTGACTAGGTGAGGATGTTCTGGATCTGTCGACCTAATCAATCAAGGTTAAAATTTTAAAATATAGTTCTCATCATCCACGGTGTTTTCTGCGACTTATGTCAGGTGACAAGGGTTTCTAATCCAATAGGATATTCATTGTTTAAATGAAAACAAATCCCTAAGAAACTTGATGTTCAATGTTTGTAATTAATGCTATAGATCTTTATGAAATTGGTATTTCATGTAGGATTCACGTCTCTTCTATTTTGATTAGTAATATGACCATCATTAATATACTGAGATAATTTTCAAGAGCCTTCATTCCTCTTAAAAATTTGTCCATGGAAGATTCTTTGTGTGTTCATATACTCACAAACAAGTGAAATTCCACACATGGGAAGGAAATTGCACTTGCAGAAGGCTATAAAGGAAACTATTGACGTACAAGAAAAATTAAAGAACCATGAACAAAAATAACAAGAATAATCAGAAGTAATATAATATATTTTCTTTCAATGATTCTCTAGGGTAATAGCCCTTTGCAAAAACAACATTTATAAGCATGAAGAAGAATTTTGGATACAATGGTTACAATAGCCTGAAATATAATTGTTATTCATAGAAAAAACTATTTATTACAATCCTTTCCAAACATATTGATCCAGAAGCCACATAGGGCTCAAGAAGGCCTAAAAATCAAAGTGCTCAGAATCTTTAAAAAAAAAAACATGTGCATAGGCCTCATCGATACGAACCCAACGCAACTTGAATGGGATCAAACAGATGTCATATGCTCCAGATATCGTGATCTATTAATTTGGCCAAACAAAAAAAAATGATGATTGTACAGTCCATACAGTGCAACGTGGCAGTTGATTATACGGCCATATAGTTGACAAGGAAGGCACAGTTAGCGCTGAAGTGGTAGTGTCTAGATGTTACATGTGGCATCTTACCATATAGTGACTCAACGTATAGATGGAAACATGGCACGGTGATTGGGCATACAGACTGTGGACATGGATAGATAGGTGGGCCAAATAGGGAGTGACATGTGTCACCAATGCAAGGGTAACACATGGCACGTCCGTACGGTGCTTATGTGGCATGTGACGTGGAAGATGTGGAAAGTTGGATGAGTCAATTGATGACATGTGGCATTGACTAGAGTGAGTGGTGAGGTGCCACATGGCCCAGACATGGGCTGCCACATGGCACCGAGGTATTGGTTGTTGGTTTTGGTAAAATTTGTGGAGCGCATGAGGTTTGAACCCACAACCTCGGGAATGGGCGAATGAATTGGCAGGGTTGGGTGCACTATCCCACCTGCAATGTGTTTCTGAAACCCTAAGTTCAAACTATGTATTTAAGTTTGTATGGTGTATGCATTCGCGGAGGTTAGGGCTGGGGCTAGACCTCAGCCCCCGGTGGATCCATGCGACCATGCCACCGTGACCCTATTTATTTCTTTGTATGTTCTTGGGTTTTGTTCCAGTACTTAGCCCCTAGTCGCATCCCTCAGCGCAACACTCCACAATACCAGTCACATGTGACCTGACCCTTATGTGTTGGCATGCGCACTTAAATAGTTGGGGACTAGCCCCGATCCTATGGGGATTGCCATGTGACCCACTGTTTCTACCTTGATACCTAGCGTGTTTATATGGGTTAGCACCTAGTCAGTAGGTCTATCCTGATGACCAAGGTTCTTAACCATGATATTTTTCATCGAGGGCTACAACTAACCATTAGCGCGTGGAGCTCTCGTCTTGGGGCACATGACATTCAAATGACCAAGGGCCAACAAGTGAGGGGATAACGCACCACCAGCTTAGCCCAAGGCCACGTGTAGGTAACCAATATGACCAGGGGCTGAGAAATAGGGGGGATTCTCTCTTAATATATGGAGAAGTGGGTTTTCAACTTTGGAATATGGTTTTTAATTGATTTATTCAGTTGTTTTTAGAGATTTTTGGCCAATATTGGGGGATATTGGCCCTGTTGAGGCCAGATCTTGGGGGGAATTTGGGATATGGTTAAAAACTTCATATTTATATAAACAAAGGCTTATTGAAGCCAAGGAGGACATCCATAGAAGAGTTATGCTAAATATTTTCCAAGCCAAAGCCATTTTTATGCACAGAAGCTGTTGAAAAAAGCACCTTTGCGGGCCATTTCTGGGAGCTCTGTTCATCAGATTTCAGTGCCATTAGTTTTGTTGGGTTACAGAGATATGGTAGAACAAGAAAATATAAGTTTGTAAGATTTTTTGCACTCTTATGATGTCATTTTAAATCTTTGAATAGAAATAAGAAAGCCTCACCCATTGAGACAAAGGCCTAGAGACGTAGGTGAGATTGTCGAACTCTGTTATCACTTTGGTGTTTTATGGTTTGTTTTTATTCTTTATTTATTTCATATATATATATATATATATATATATATATGTATATATGGCTGTCATGTTTCATTCATAATTCTTCCTCTTTCATCCATCTTCCTAAATGGTTAATTAACACATGCTTAATAACTCAACCATTGTCGTATAAAAGATATTTTTGGATCAAGTGGTATCAGAGCTAGTTGGCATTTGGATTTGAGTTTTCATGTTAACCAGGGAAAAGATACATCGCGATGAAGGTGAGATTGTTGAAGATAATCCATTGATTGGATTAATAAAGAGAACTTCTCAAAGAAAGAAGATGACATCAGAAGAGGGACTTTCTCAAGATGAGAAAGTGTTTCGAAAAACTTTGTTTGTTATGTTGTATATAATGAAGGTTTTCTATGATGATTACTTGGAACAAAAGAGACCATTTCTTGGTGAATATTCAATGGTCACAAGTGAAGAAGGAGAGGATCCTCCTCAAATTCCTCCTTCACCTCCATTTTCACCTCCTTCTTCTCCTTCTTCTTCAAGTTCAAGCTGTAAATCCAATGCAAAGAAACATGTCCGTAAACATAAGAATGAAATGCCTTTACTAAAACTTGATGTTAAATTCGAATTGCCCATGTATGATGGTGAATTTAATGCAGAGAGACTTGAAAATTGGGCCAGACAGATGGAGGTTTATTTCAGTGTGCAAAAAATCAAGGATTAGGCAACTCAGATCAAGTTGTCGTCACTTAGACTTGCAGGCACAACACTCATCTGGTGGAAAAGCAAGTTGAAAAATGGAACACAACAAGTGGGTAATGTATTTCCATCATGGGAAAGTTTTACTTCTTCACTTAGAAAACAATTATATCCTTTGGGTTATAAAGAGAAAGCATTCATTGGATGGAAAGCTTTAAAACTAAGAAAAGGACAAACAGGGCAAGAATACACTGATGTATTTCATAAAATGGCATTGATGCTAGATATTCCTTTACATACCCAAGAAACTCTTATGAAGTATATAGGAGGTTTACTTGCACATATTCGAAATACTATACTCATGTTTGTACCAACTAACCTTGATGAGGTTTTTTTTCAAGCGACATACATTGAAGAAGGGAAAACATGGGTTGGTGTATCAGGGGAATCATATTCAAGGAAAGAGGACAAAAGGAAGTAGAATGGAAAAAAGGCAAATTCAGTGGCAAGAAAGGAAGATAATCCCTCTTGCAAGAATTGCAAGAAAGAGGGGAATGATGAGGACCTTTGTTGGCAATTTCATCCCGAGAAGAGACCGAAGTGGTTCAAGGAAAAGAAAGGGAGGCAAACAGTTGCAGCAACAACATGACCCACAGACTTGGGATCAGATTCAGGCGATTAATCTAAAGTCTCATTGGTTGGTATGACAGGTAAAATTAGTGAAGGATTTGATTGTAGAAGTAACTTGTTTCACATAAGGGTCATCATGAGGCACACTAAGGTAGACACATTGATAGATAGTGGATCTCAATCTAACTTAATTTCAGAGGGATTGGTTAAGCAATTGGGATTAAGAACATAGATGCATCATAAGGCTTACACACTTAAATGGATAAGAAACAATCATCAAATGCACATAACCAAGAAGTTCACATTAACATGTGATGTGGTGACACTAAGTGAATGTGGAATGGTCTTAGGTAGTCCATGCTTGTATAATCGTAAAGTAATCTTCTACAGGGAAAAAAATCAATATCATTTAACCAAAGCAGGTCAAGAATATGTGGTTCATGCTCATCATTTAAAGGAAAATAAAACTCTTCAAACTATGGAACAATTAAGAAATGTGGCTCAAGAAAGAAACACACCTATAATTGTTTCAAGTCAAGCAATCGATCTTAAGCAAGAACAAGAGATGATTGTGGAATGGAAAATCAATCATAGTTTGCTTCAAGATAAGCTAATGTCGTGCAAATATTACAAACATAACAGTTCATTTGCAATCTTATTTTTGATGTTATCATTAGTAATGTTTTCAACATGGATGATAGTGGCTTCAGTAAGATGTGACTGGGTACAAATGGCTAAAAATATGTTTTCAATTATCATGATTGTGTTATAGTTCATCTTGATGAGACAAGTGCAAAGGATAGATTTCAAAGACAGAGAACAACTTGGGTGGCCTATCTTGAGCTTGATGAATGGTCAATAACCTTTTGGGTACCAAAAGGTCCTTTAGTGGGGATTTGTGATCCAGAATTGGATTGAGAAGCCATATAGGGCTTAGGAAGGCCTAAACATCAAAGTGCTCATAATTTCTTCAAAATGGACGTGTGCGTAGGCCTCATTGATAAAAACCCAACTCAAATTGAATGAGCTCAAACGAACGTCATATGCTCCAGATATCACGATCTGTTCATTTGGCCAAACAGGCAAAAAAATGGTGATTATACAGTCCTTACAGTGCCACGTGGCAGTTGATTGTATAGACCGTACGACCATACAACTGGTGTGACAAGAAACATTGGTGCTAATGTGGAATCATCTAGAGGTGACACATGGCAGCTGACCGTATAGTGTCTGGACGTACGGACGGACACATGGCAGGGTGACTCAAAGTACATACAGACACGTGGCAAGGTGACTCAGAGTACATACGGACACGTGGAAAGGTGACTAGGCATACAAAATGTTGATGTGGACAGATAGGTGGGACAGTCAGGGAGAGACACGTGTCACCACTGCAAGGGTGACACATGGCACATTCATATGACGATTACATGGCATGTGACGTGGCAGATGTGGACAGTTTGACGAGTCAAGTGCTGCCACATGGCACCTCACCACTCTCTCTAGTTGATGCCATGTGTCAGCACTNGCTGACACATGGCATCAACTAGAGAGAGTGGTGAGGTGCCATGTGGCCCAAACATGGGCTTTCTCATGGCACCCAGATATTAGTTGTTGGTATTGGTAAAATTTTTGGAGCACATAAGGTTTGAACCCGCGACCTCGAGCGTGGGATAATGACTTAGCAGGGTCAGGTGGACCAGCCCACCCACAATGTGTTTCTTAACCCCTAAGCTCAAACTATGTATTTAATTTTGTAGGGTGTATGTGTTGGCAAAGGTTATGGTAGGGGCTAGGCCCCATCCCCCAGAGGATCCATGTGACCATGCCACCATGACCCTGTCTATTTCTTTGTATGCACACAATTTTTGTTCCAACACTCAGTGCCCAATCATATCCCTTAGCACAATGATCCACAGGACCAGTCACATGTGTCCCGACCCTTATGTGTTGGCGTGTGTGGTTAAACAGTTTGGGACTAGCCCCGATCCTATGGGGATTTCCATGTGACCCAATGTTTTTACTTTGGTAGCTGGCGTGTTTATATGGGTTAGCACCTGGTCAGTTGGTCTAGCCCACTGACCATGGTTCTTAACCATGGGATTTTATATTAGGGGCTACAAGTAACCATTAGTGTGTGGAGCTCTGGGCTTGGGGCACATGGCACTCAAATGATCGAGAGCCAACAGGTGAGGGTCTAGTGCACCACCAGCTTAGCCCAAGGCCATGTGAAAGTACCCCATATGACCAGGGGCTGATAAATAAGGGGGATACACCCTTAATATATCCAGAAGTGGGTTTTCAACTTTGGAATATGGTTTTTAATTGATTTATTCAACTTTTAAAAATAGTTTTGGGCAATATTGGGGAATATTGGGCCCTTTTTGAGGACAGATCTTGGGGGGAAGTTGGGAGATAGTTGGAAAATTCAAATTTATATAAATTAGGGCTTCTTGAAGCCAAGGAGGACATCCATAGCAGATTTATGCTGAAGATTTTCCAAGACAAAGCCATTTTTATGCAGGGAAGTCGTTGAGGAAATCACCTTTGTGGGCCATTTATGGGTGCTCCGGTCATCTGATTTCAGTGAAGTCAATTTTTTTAGGTTCTACAGATCTGGTAAAACAAGACCAGATCAGTTTGTAACCTTTTTGGAACTATTATGATATCATTTAAATATTTGTACAGAAATAAGAAAGCATCACCCATTGAGACAAAGGCTCGAAGACATAGAAGAGATTGTCAAACTCTGTTATTACTTTGTTGTTTTATGGTTTGATGTTCTTCTTTCTTTATTTCAGATGTGTATATGTATATATGGTTGTCATGTTTCATTCATAATTCTTCCTGTTTTATCCAACTTCCTATGTGGTTAGTTAATACATGCTTAATAACTCAACCATTGTCATATAAAATATCTATTCAGAGCACATATGTTGTATCCAAATTAACATTCTCTTTCTCATATAAATAACTAAAACGATAAAATATTGTAACTAGAAGAGGATGTTCTTTAAGGTAATCTTCAATTTAGAAGCTTGCACTTGTCCCTTGCTTTCTTCCACTTGTTAATCCCAAAACTTCACCTGTACCTCCAAGACAACACTAGAGGTATTGTTCCTCCCCCTTAGACCCTGAAGCCAAAAAGGGGTCACACACAGAATCTCAGACCAAAACTAGCTCAATCTTTCTCTCACAGCAAGAGGTTTCCACCTCTTTGCAAATCTTCAAGCCCAAATCACACAAAAAAGCCAGTCAATATAAATTTCAATAGTGTTTCAATCATAAAGCAATAGGGTGCTTTCCCTCTTTCTCTCCATTCTTTTTGTAAGAAAATTAACAATGACACCTGTCATCTCATGCACAATTAGATAATTTTTAATAATTAAATTTGATATTATTCACCCCCAACACATGTCACACTTTCCCCATGTTGCACATCTTTAATCCTTTTTAATTTAAATAATTATAAATTTTCCCTTATATCCCCAATTAGTTCCTATATTTTGTCTTAGTTGTACCGTACTTCCCAAATTTCTCTTTTATTATGTATCCTAACTAATTTAGAGTTGAAATTTGATTACGAATCTTCTCTTAGTTAGGATTTAGAGTTTGATTAAATTAGGATTCTAACTCTATGATGACAACCCAATCTCTCAAGAAAATAATTTCTCTTTATTAAAAATTACTTTTATTCATTTCATGTAGACATTGAGCACATGTATTAATTTTTATTCGCATTCTCCCTTTACTAGTGTTTATTTATTCTAAATTCCCTTAACACATTTTATAAATTTTTACTTTCTAGACTTATACTTTGGTTATGTTTTTTGGTTTAAAACTTAATAATGATTTTTATTCTCTTCTCTAAAAAAGTCTCAGTATTCATTTTATTTTCCAAGGTCTTCTAGATTTTTATTTAGTCATAAATTTATTCATGCGATGTTCCCTTCAAGATGCACCTCGGTGCTCCAAGGGTGCCACTCGCCAATGACTTAGTTTGGAATTTGTCTAACACTTGGAGTCAATACTCCACTTATCTACCTTGTGTTATAATAAGGACTTACTGAGG
>JASDQU010095283.1:0-11856 GCA_032191745.1 Picea mariana | reverse complement strand
AATCAAAGTCGGATGGACTGGAATTTTAGTATATATATATATATATATATATATATATATATATGGTCGAATACTTATTAACTGGTACACAAAATATGAGAGGAAGTATGCAATTTTGGCTAAGAATCTTCCATGTACAAAATGAATAGTTGTGATCTTAGGAGATAACTGTAATCACGCTTAACGCATAATTACAAGACGATTGGTCTATGAAATCGGCTAACACTGATAAAATTACCAGAACTATTCACGAGAGGCTCGAAGGCCCAAGGAGAAAAAGGGACATCCTGAAACTTCACAGGATTACACAGACCCCTGAATAAGTTGATATTTATGTACACAATAGCATAATCAATTAGAATTAAAAGAAAACCCTGTCACGATCACGGAATAGGTGCAAATCGAATTATTATTATCATGCTTTCTGGAATCAATCACATATGAGATACACATACAGACAACAATAGTCAAGTTCATTTATTCAATTCAATATCCTATTTTTTCTAAGGAAGTCAGCATGGCGTTCAATATATCTAAAACAATGAAATAAATAGTAAGGAACTCCTGTAATCCTTTTTCAAAATATAATACATAACTCATCCAAGTTGAGACAATTAAATAACCCTTACTGTGTAGTAACCATAACAGAAAACTACAGCGATAATAGAAGGATTGAAAAGGACTATGCCTTCCTCTAGAACCAAAAGGATGAGACGGAGAAGGTTATGGTCACAGAACACGAATACCTTGGTTTCCATGGGCGAGCATAGAGACCCTGTACCATACTCCGGTGAAAACCCTGCAAAGGAACACCATCGAAACATTTGGTCATTACAACAAAAAGATGAATAAAATTAACTACATTTAAACAGATCATGTACTTATCTTTGAATTGGCCGAGAGTGTGCTCTTTTCCAATAGTGGTCGTCCCCAAAATAGAACGGGAAGGAGGGATCTTGAGTAAGACTAATGGGTACCCTCGCATCAAACAGGGTCCCATCTTTAGAACATTATCGAGTCTAGAATGATTATGCAAGAAAATGAAAACAAGATTCTCATAATTAAAATAACTTTTCCAATACCAAACCTTGAAACATTATACAATAGACGAATATGTTCTAGTTACTGAAGTGCAAACGAAGTCAAAGATTTTTATACCAAACCCTCATAATTTAATATCAATTCCCTCCCACATATATTTAACCTCTGGAATTTGGAAAAGGTGTCACAAAGAAAATGTTTAATACCATACGTTATTACAGGAACAACAAATGTGGATGGTACGAGTGAGCCCTAAGGGAAATACTCACGGAAACCCTGAGAAAGAATCAAAATGAGGTACCAAACCCTTCAACAGAGGACAGGTCGATAGTAGAAACTAACTATCCAGAAGGGAGGAAAACTCTAGAACTCTTTCCCTGGGTTTTAACAGTAAAGGACTAGTTAACCACAATCAGGAACAATCACTAAGGCACATGGATTGATCCATGACAATTTTATAAGAAACAGAACGCGCTTTGAAAACCACAGCTAGAGATACAGGAATAAAGTAGAAACTTACTAGTTGGTGAGACAGAGGTGTCGCTCCCATCAGAGAAATGCCTCGCCATTGTTTTCCTTCACCAAGGAAGTGATATCGTGGAGATAAGTTCAGAGGACCTCTCATGGGAAAAAGAAAAGTTTGGCGAGCTAGAAAACCCTCACCTCAAAGATTAAAGGATACGAGTACGTAAGGCTAGGTGATTTGATAGACTTGGTGCACCCTTAATGGTTAACTTGTCATGTAATTTCCTCAATATTTTCATACACCTTACCTCTGTTTAATTCCCTTGATAGAATTTAATTCTCGTTAGATCTACCTCTCCCTTGACATTCAATGGGCTACGGACTAAGGGAGCACCTTTGTGACTCATAGGAACCTCTAACCCTAAAGTACCATGAGCGTAGTTAACAAAGTGATCATTTCACATTACAGTTGGATAGGTGGTTCCGAGTGGGATGGCTACATGGGTAGAGGGTGAGCGTATATTTTCACTCTGAGTTACCCAGGAGGCCTTAACCACCCACTAACCATATTCCGATGTTTTTTTCATAAAAGTGGTTCGTTTACATTATATTAAAACATTACAAGGAGGAATATAATCCAAACCCACACTTACCTAAGTCATATTGGATCATGTTTCACTTGGATATGTGCATAGCCTAACGTAGGAGGTTTAGAACAGAAGCCCCAAAATCATTGTAGGTTAGATCTGTGGTAATGGTTATAGAGTACATAGATAGTAAATTTACTATAATCATGGGATTTTTAAGTAAACCTTAAAAATGGAGTAGGCATTTTCTTATATCATCATTTTGAGAGCTTAAAGTTGGGTATAATGAAAGTCGACGATAGTGAGGACTCTAGAACCTCTTCAGAATCAAGAAATATAAATAAGAGACTACTATTCTTGAACATCAAAGCTATTCAAAGATGAATGTATAAGTAAAAGGGAATAATAATTTTTTTTTTTATTGGCAGATTTGAGGTTTATTACATATGGTATCAGAGAAAAAGGCTACAACGTTGGACCTGAACAGGGCCACATTAGTTTCCTAGCACATACTTCAATCTATGTAAAACTAATAAACCTTTTTGTTACAAGCAGAAAACATTTATGTTTTGTGTGAATTATGGTAGCTCTGGATGATGCAGGAATCAGAATGGAAGGAAATCCACAACAAAGACCTCCTGGAGATCCAAGATAGAACAGTGATGAAATATCACCCATGGAAGTGTTGGAAACAATGAGGAATCTTATTGTTGAACTACAGGTCTTCAAATCCGACAATGAAAAATTGAAGAAAGATTAGAAGGAACAACAAGAAATAAACGAAGTCCTGTTGCACAGTATAGTGACCAAGAAAATCCCAAAGGATGATAATAATGATGAAGAAGTTAGCAAGAGATATTCCAAGAACTCAAGACCAGAAACATAAAAAAGAGACAGTTCATTTGAAGGAATACCTTCATCTCAATATATAACTAAAATGAATAGAAAAAGAAAACAAGTAGACCACCTTGAAGGGGAATTTAAAAAGATTAAACTAGGTACCTTTGATGGAGAATCCAAGATAGGAGAAGAAGCAGAGGCATGGTTGTTGGACATCAAAAAATACTTCTAGATCTACAACTATTCTAGCAACATGAAGGTCAGAATGGCTATCTATAATCTGAAAGGGAAGGCCAGTATTTGGTGGCAAGATCTAAAATTGGCCAAAGGCCTAAAGGAGAAAAAATTGGAATGGTCTGACTTTAAAAAGTATTTCAAGAAACAATACCTTTATGAAAGATATTATGAAAGGAAGATGAAGAATTTTATGAGTTACGACTTGGGCAGATGACAATGGAGGACCTTATAAATGAATTTCTAGAACTACTAAGGTTCGTACCATACATGTGGGAGGATAAGGTAAAAATACAACGATTCTTAAGCTATTTACAACAGTCCTACAGGGGCATAATTGAGTTTGACAACCCCAAATATTTGATTGAAGTATTCAGGAAAGAACGAATGTGCTATGACCAGTATAAACAACGGGTAGAGTTTCCCAAAGCCTGGAAGGATAAGAAACAAGATCGAATGAATCAACGAAAGAAGGGATACCAACCAACTCCTTATTAGAATGCAGCAAAAAAATTTCCAAGAAAGGATTTTCACTCCAGTCATCCAAATACGCAAGGCAGCGGTAAACCGGTAAACCTGGGAACAAAGAAGTTTGGGGACAGCTCACGCAAGCCATTAAAGTGTTGGGAATGTGGAGAGCCTCATCTAAGGAGGAACTATCCATGTTTAATTTCAACAAACAGAACAATTGTTCATAATTTGCAGGAAGCCTCGATGGTGGGAGATGTGGGCAGAAGAGTACATCAGATAAATGCAGCCATAGATGGTCAACAAGCTGATCACTAGTACTCGGTGGTAGAAATTGAAGGTAGAATGAATAACACTCGAATTTCTGTTTTAATTGACCCTAGAGCTACGTTAAGTTATATTACTCCTGATGTGGTAAATTCAAATAAACATAAGAAAATAAAGCACACAAAATCATGGCTTGTACAATTAGAAATAGGTACTAAAAGGAAAGTAGTTGACTTTATTTCAGATTTTGAGTTCATCTTAGATGGTCAAAGTATAAGAAAAAATCTGAATATCCTACCACTAGGATCTTACGATATGATTATAGGGATGGATTGGTTGGAACAACACAAAGTAGTACTAGATTGTTATACAAAGATACTTAGCTATAAAAATGATTATGGCACTGCTAGATCAGCCCAAGGTATACCAAAACCTGTATCAGTCAGACAAGTTTCAGCGATGCAACTCAAGAAATATATGAGAAAGGGGTGTCAAGTTTATGCCATCCAAATAACAAACCTATTAGGAAAAGAGGATAAGACAAAGTTAGAAGACTTTGTTGTCCTATGTGACTTCCGAGACATGTTTGTGGATGAGATACCATAATTACCTCCTAGAAGGGAAATAGACTTCTCCATAGATCTACTACCCGATTCATCCCCTATCTCAAAAGCACCTTTTCGAATGAGTCTACTAGAACTGACATAATTAAAAATGCAATTACATGAATTGTTGGACAAAGAGTATATCAGACCAAGTGTCTCGCCATGGGGGGCACCAGTCCTCTTTGTGAAAAAGAAAGACGGTACTCTAAGACTATGTATCGATTATAGACAACTGAACAAAATGACTATTGAAAAAAAATACCCCTTACCAAGGATAAATGATCTGTTCGATCAAGTAGGTGGGGCCAAGATCTTTTCAAAGTTGGATCTACGATCCGGTTATCATCAAGTTAGGATAAAATACAAGGACATAAGCAAAACAACATTTCGGACAAGATATGGACACTACGAATACATAGTCATACCTTTTGGACTCACTAATGCACCAGCCACATTTATGTGCCTGATGAACAACATTTTCTATCAGTACTTGGACAAGTTCGTGGTAGTATTTATCGACGACATTCTGGTCTATTCAAAAATGAAAGAAGAACATGATGAACACTTAAGGATAGTTCTGCAAACATTGAGGAAACACAAACTGTATGCCAAATTTGACAAGTGTGACTTTTATCAAAAAGAAATACAATATCTAGGACATGTAATTTCTGCAGAAGGCATTGTCATAGACCCGGAGAAGATAAAATCCATTATCGAATGGTTGGTACATAAGGATGTAGCAGATATCCGGTCATTCATGGGAATCACCGGATATTACTGCAAATTTATAGAAGGGATTTCCAAGATAGCCTACCCTATCACATCACTACAAAAGAAAGGGACCAAGTTTAACTGGTTAGAGAAGTGTCAAGATAGTTTTAATAAGCTGAAGGGATTATTGACAACTACGCCCATATTGAAGGTAGAAGACCCAGATAAAGACTTCACCGCATGTGTTGATGTAAGTAAAGAAGGACTAGGTGGTGTCCTAACTCAGGAAGAACACGTTATTTGTTAGGAGTCCCGAAAATTAAAAGAACATGAGCAAAATTATGTCACTCATGACTTAGAATTGGCAGCGATAATACACACCTTAAAAATGTGGCAACACTATATAATGGGTAGGAAATTTCTACTATTGACGGATAATAGCGGAGTGAAATATTTGTTTAGTCAACGAGATCTTAATGCAAGACAAGAAATATGGCTAGCCTTCTTGAGGGAATTTGATTTCGAGGTTAGACATATCAAGGGTAAGGAAAATAAAGTAGAAGATTCTTTAAGAAGAAGAGTCCATGGGTTATTTGAAATAAATATCAGCAGAGCAGAAAGTGATCCGGAACAAAGAATAAGAATGGTAGGTATTAACGACGGAGATTACACTAAGATAATGAAAAAATTACAAAACAGTACCACAAACTCAGACAAACCAGACCTAAGCATCGGCAAGAAGGGACTATTACGATTTAAAACCAGACTTTACATACTAGATTCAACAAAGTTAAAATTAATAGTTTTGGACGAAGTGCATAAGAAACCATATTCTAGCCATCCAGGTTACCAGAAAACAATAACAACACTTATCGACATTCTCCTATGAGATAAGACCGATATAAGAAATTCCGCAAAGGACAAATAATTCGGAATTAAACAATTACGTAAACAGATACACTTATTGACATTCTCCTATGAGATAAGACAGATATAAGAGATTCAACAAAGGACAAATAATTCGGAATTAAACAATTACGTAAACAGATAAACAAGTTTATAAATTTCACAGTTACAGGAATAATTAGAGTTGGATGGACCGAACTTTTATTTTATATATATATATCATTAAAGGCGTTTTCTTATATCATCATTTTGAGACCTTAAAGTTGGGTATAATGAAAGTCAACGATAGTGAGGACTTTATAACGTCTTTAGAATCAAGAAATATAAATAAGAGACTACTATTCTTGAACGTCAAAGCTATTCAAAGATGAATGTATAAGTAAAAGGGAATAATAATTTATTAATTTTTATTGGTATATTTGGGATTTATTACATATAATCACGCAATGCAAAACACATTTCCATATTCTCCAACAAAGCTTCAATGACTAACCCATCCACGGAACCAAATAACTTGGGAAATTTTACCTTCTTGAGTTCTCTATGAACACTACCACTAACTACAGAAGGGTGTTGCAAATGCTCATTTTGTACAGACTCCCTGCCCTCATCATGATCAAGGATATTTATTAGCACCTTTGACATCCTATGAAAATACCTCATCATACCCATGACATTTCCCACTGCAACTTTCTCATGCTTAGTTGTTTCTCAATAAAATCCCTCAATATACGATCTTTTCACTATGTTATTTAAGCTTCAAAGGGGAAATATCCGCTACTCTCTCGCACCAGACCTCATGTTTAAATCCTGTGTGAGAGGGGCATCTCGGATATGCTTATATGAAAAATTGGATTTACCACTTCCTAGAACAAGATTCTATGTTGGTATGATGGATTTGGAAAGTCATCCTCACAACTTATTCCAAATCCCTACACTTTAAGATAATGTAGGTTTCCTAATAGATAATATAAAGTTTCTGATCAATTTTATAAGCACTTCATTTTAAGGATTTTTTTAACTCAAGGGTGTGAAAGTGAAACTTATGATGCTTTAGACTCAACTCCAAAAGAATGAAAAATAATGAAATACAACTCTTTTTCTTCAATGAATCCTACATACGAGATGGAGAATAGGTTCAACTTTATTTAACAAAAACACCCAATTCCTAAATTCAATTTTCCAAATGCAATCTACCTATATATACTACCCAAAAGAAATAATGCAACTATCTTCTTTGTTTGATTCTAATATATAAAGAAAGTAGATGTAAATCCTTTAACTATTCATTACTTTCAATCAAAATGAAAGAGTTGAATGGAGATACAAAAGACATGAAGAAAAAAGTATTTCAAACAAATCATGCACTCACAGGATAATGATAATTGAAAGAAACAAGTATGATAAAGCACTCAATCAAGGACTCGACAATCGACAAGCATTCAGGTGATACAAGAAAGTCCAAACAATGATATGGATAAAGGGAAATCACTAAAATATTTTGACAAAATGAGCAACAAGAAAAATAAATCAAGGTTAGGTAAAGTCTCAAATCATTCAAAGCGGTAATATTTGAAAGTAACTTAAGACCAACAAACCTTTGCAGACCTTTTCAATCGGTAGGATAAATAGAAACTTCACAAGACTCAAACCAAACCGAGAAGAAACAAGGTGAATCAATCTCGAAATTTGTAAAAGGTTGCATGCTCAAACATGACAATGAAAAGAGTGATAAATATCCATATCCTCGACCTAAACAAATTCACAAGAAAAAGTACAGACTCTGGGAAAAATACCTCCAACAAAGGGTTGAGAAAAATAGGGTATATTCTCTTTGATATTATCAAAACTAGAGAGTAGTGCTCCCTAAAGAAAAGAGACAAAGTGTTATAGCACTCCCTAAGACACCACTAAGAATCACTAGTTAGATGAATAGTTCTCTAGTAGACAATCTGGGGGAGCGCTATTCATGTAGATGCTTGAAAATAAGCATAAAAAGAAAAAATTAGTAAATACTGGCTTGGTAACTACGACTACTTATTTATGAAACAGAGGGAAGAGGGAAGTCTCAGAAACAATCAACCAAACAAGATAAAAAAAGTTAAAGGTTCAAACAATCCAAGGAAAGACAAGTCAATGTCCTTCCCTAGTGGAGTCACCAATTTCTGTTATGGAAATATTCCCCTGCAAACAAGAGAAATTTCCCTTGTATTATTGAACCCTATACCAAGACAGACAATTTCATTTGGGCACTGCCATTTCTATAAATTCATTTTGTCCATCGAAAAAGAGAGAAGGAGGGGAAGTGTGATGTACCTCATTTATGGAGACTGTACAGTCTGTGAGATCGATCTGACTCTCAACACAAATTGGTACCTGCAATGGACATAAAAAGACAAAAAAATATGTCCTACTCTAATGGATTAGAAAAATAAAATTTATCTATGTGGATTAAACCAATCAATAGACAAGCACATATAAATACATGCTTGAAGGAAATATGCCAAGTATATTAGATGAGAACCAAGAAAACTTACAAACCACGAATGATGTCAAATACAACTCCTCCAATCTCTCCTCTTCCAACACTTGCATGAATCTCAAGATCAAGATGATGATGATATGTTTAGATCATAGGTTTTATAAGCTCATATCTCTATATCATTTAAAATATGAACCCAAATTATATATTTTTTAACCCTTTCAACCTTGGAACGACCTCCTTTTATAGGTTTGGGAGGCTCAACCACCATGAGTAGATTTCGGGATTAGTCGAGGATATGACTCCTTTAAGTTAGAATTTTATCCTATGATATTTCCATAGGGTAGAATTCAATCCAAACCAACCTCATCTCCAAGAGTTGGCTCTTAGAAAGAGTTAGGATTCTACAAATTTTCCTCTAACCAAAAGTAGTGTTCCCCTATAGTTAGACATAGAGTGATATGAATCTCCCTAAATAACATAAGGGGGGCACTAACCTATGGGATAACACTCCCCCAACATGTCCCGGGGGGCTCTACCCTTAAAAAATGCCCAAAAAATGGTCGATTTTCCAAGTAAAAAGTGTGTTTTTGGCCTTGAAATGATGGGTTTCTTCCTCCCATATGACTTAGGGATCATGGAAAATGATCTTTTATGGTTTCAAGGGGTTAAAAAAAATATAAACAGATATAAAAGTGCATGTGACACATATTAAGGTGCATACGACACTTGACGACACTTGACGACACTTACCAAGGTGCATACGACACTTGTGACACTTAGGGTGAGATATGTAGGTTGGAATTTTTCATGTGTAACACATGCCAGAATGGAAAATCACACCAAATATTTACCTTAAAATAACAAAATAAAAGAGTTTTGGAAACTTCTTAGGTAGACAGTTGTAACACCTCATTGTTAAGAGTGTCCACAATTTCAGCATCATAAAAAACAATCTTCTGCAAGTCCAATAAGTTTATTTTGATTCCCACAACAACAAAAATCAATGGAGAAGACAAGTAAATAAATCAAAGTATTGATTGAGGTAAGCTATTATAGTGTTTGGTTTAAAGTATTATCATTCTGACATGTACTAATAGATGGAAGTGGGGTGTTTACTGGGAGAAACTATTGTGAGTAATTTGTCAAGGTTTATCATTCATGTATATGATTTCGTCGGAATTCTATATACAGGAAAGAAAATATAAACTTGTAAGCTGTAAATCTTCATGATTATTGTGAAACCAAACTGAGATATCAATGATGAAATCACGCTCAAGTGATTTATATTCTCAAGTTATTTCCTTTTGATAGCCAATGCTTTAGAAATATGGTGAACTAGAAAATCCTTCCAAGAAACATTATTTGGTTTTTTTTATTCGAATCCAAGGCCAAATGGTCCATATGTTGTCCATTATGTGGTTTTTGCTTCTACCTTTATTTATGTTGTGATATTAAAGTGTGAAAGTGTTCTTGTATGTCGTATCATTCCATTTTCACTAGAGAGGTAGCTATTAGGGTTGGTATATTTATGTATTTCTTGTGTATCTTATTGGATATAGTCGAAGATGCGAAAAGCCCATCCATTGTTTGAGGTTCATTGGAAGGAAAAAATTTCTCTTCTTCCTTACCTTCTGGCACACTATTGGGAAGGAAATTTTCATCTATTGTGTCTTCATGCAATTTGTTGGGATTCATCTCATAAGAAGCTAATACCATTGGTTTCATGGGAATAGTTATCATGTTTATTGAAATTGTGTTCTCTCTTTTTGCTTCTCTTCTTTTCTCGGAAGTAGCATAATTGTCTTATTGTTCATAGTATTATTGGTTGAAAACAATGAGTCTTTACTTATGACTCTCTTGGTATTTGAATCACTATGGATATTTCTCAAATTATAGCTAGTCCTTATGGATTCAAGCAATTCAATAACTTATATTTTCCTCATTGAGTCCTCATTCTTCTTTGAAGGAAACTATAGTGTTTTAGAAACAACAATGACATGTTATGTATCATGATGTTAAATTACTTGTCACATCTCATTCTCAACTTCCCATGATTCATATTTATATTTCCTTGTATTTTCAACCTTAGGGGAGGACCCATTACTCAAGTATGCACATGAAGTATGTTAGGTAAATAGAAGAAAATAGAAATATTGTAGAAAATATTTGTGGACCAACAAAATGTAGAGAACCAAAACACCATAACATTCTATTCACATTTAACCATATCCTAAAGTTATAAGAATATTCCTTTTTATGTGAAAAGGTTCTTTTTTTTTCTTAATATTTCACATTATTTTATCTAAACTAATTCACTGGAAAATGACTTACTCACCAGAAAATGACTTATCCATCAGAAACTAAAACAAGTTAATCTAACTATGGTGATTTTAAAAAAAATGTTTCATGTATTAAAATAGTATTTTCCCTAAATTAAAGAAAAATATAAATTGTGTATCTATTTTTTAACTTCTACTTGCTAAATCTACTCACAATCATTGAATAGAAGGATCAAAATCCAAGAAGAGATAAATCGTTTACCTCCCACTTGCTATGGGGTTTTTGAAAAATAAGACCCATAATATATTAGGCTAATATCACATGGAACATGATTTAGAGAAAGAACTCTACGATTTTCCCATTTTTCTTTCCAAATCAATGGACATAAGGAGGCTAGAGACAGAAGACAAGTTAGAGAAACATCATAATTTCCAAATCAATCAATAAAATGTGGTTGGAGACAATGGAAGATTTAGAGTGCATCAATTAGAGATATAATCATAGGTTTCTCCCCATTTTTTTGCAAAATCGATGAGTATGAGTTAGAATGTGTTACCCCCCACCCCCTTTTTAGCCAAATCTATGAATAGAAAGTGATTGAAGATGGAGGATAGGTTAGAGAAAAAACCCACTTTCCAAATTGATGAAACAAAGGTGGATGGAGATGGAGGATGAGCTAGACAAATTACCTGCATTTTTTCCAAGAGTTTTTCATTCAAATCTGCACGGTAAATTGACTAATTCATCAAGGAGGATTTTATTTTCATTGTGAAATATGTAAAGAGAAATCAAGTGTAACGACCCCTTCGTTACGTCTACGAATAGCGAAGTACAATAGGAAAATTTTACTTTTTCTTTTCATTTTAAAAATAAGATATTAACAACATCACCTAATGCACTAAGGTGACACATGATCAAAATATAAACAACTCTACATATCATTGCGGAACGAGATTTCAAAATATAA
>JASDQU010095281.1:14917-27780 GCA_032191745.1 Picea mariana | reverse complement strand
GCTCAGGTCAGAAATAATCATGCACAATGGTTACAGTGAGAGCACATGAAGATTCAAGAATCCAGAAGAATTGAATACTTCTAGGATCAACAAGGGAAAATGATATAGGGATAAAGAAGTTGTTGCAATTACTGCAGCAGTAAGTATGTTATGTCTTGTTGGGATAGCCATAAAGAGAGAATCCTTGCATGTTTGCAAGTCTTGCTGATGATGTTGTTGCAAATGGAAGGAAGCAGTAGGAAGATGCAATGTTGATTATAAGACTGATAAAGAGGTATGCAAGCTTCTACTGGCATAAGCTAATCATGTATAAGAAAAATCGTTTAATGGAAGCTATGCAGGTAAGTATTTCTCTTTTGAAATTATGTTGCATAATTGCAAAAGGGAAATTCAGGTAAGAATTTCCCTAGATTGAATTTTTATAATACGCAGTATGGTATTGTTTAAGTGCATTAACAGGAATAAGTTACCACTAGGTGTGGTAAAGGCTAGAGGCTTGTTATAGTTATCAAATCTTCTTAGATTTTGAATGCACACACTGACATAGTAGCATGTTATGTTAATTTGGTTATGAGGTAATAACCAAATAAATAAAAGATAAGAACTTGTTATAGGAATGATGCCAGGAAATCTAGTCATGTATGAGACTAGGACATGGTTGGATATGGCAAGGTATGGATATAGAAAGGTTACGTACCACACAAATACCCAATGAGATTCCTACCTTTAAGTAAAACTTGAATGCAACCTTTTTTCTAACACTAATGCATGCCACAAAATTATATTTTTGGTGTAGTGTTCGGGTCGAAAAGGAAGCCATCTAAATAATCGAGAAGACAATCAGAAGTGTGTGGAGAACATGTCAACACATTGGCCAAATTTCCAATTTACGGATGGTGAGATACATGACTTAGATAGGATCATTATGAAAATCAATGCAAAGGTGCATTGGATAAATAGGCATTGAGATTTGCACTCATGCCTAGTAAGTGGCAGAGTTGCAGTCATACATGATAGAATTGTAGACTTAAATGCATTTCTTGAATGCGTTTTGTGAGTGCAAGCATATATATTATTGCATGGAAATAATTATACTAACAGATGAAGTGTTGCTAACTCATGGAATTGAGAACATTTCAGGATCTATTAGACATTGCAACAAGAAAGTTGCAAGTCAAGTAGTCACATGAACACTGGCTACAAGAAAGTTTCTATTAAGAAAAAGAAGTAATGAATTTACTGATATTAATGAGGAAGAAGCATATGCATAGAATGATAATTAATTTTATCCAATAAATTGTTTGTAGTTGTGATTGAATTGTTAGTTATGGACAATTCTCAGAACACTTCATAAGGTTTTTGTACATATTGCAATGAGAGTATGATGTACAAGAAATACTGACAATTTGTTGGCTGAATGCAAGATAGAAGCATTGCATGAAAAATGGTATTCAACATGGTGCTTGTTGAAAGACATAAGGAAGACTGAATCCTATTATTGCAACAACAATGAATTTTTTTTTATGAAAAATAATTTCATATTTTGGGAAAAGTTGAATTCCTTATGTAATTAATTTGATTTATAAATGACTTCTTTTATGTTCTCTCATGATAACTGCATGTGTGTGATGCAGATGAGATAATAATGATAAAAGTTGGAATGCTGAGAAAGAACAACTACTGTTGAGGACACTAAAGCCCTATAATTGTAGAACCTTGGTGGGGTTCTGGTAATGGGTTAGTGCTCTCCTTGTGTGTGAAATCCTTGGCAAGATGGATTGATGAAGGACTGTGTAGTAGTGAATGGATGCTTGATCCTAGAAGGGAGAGTGAAACAAGGAGGAGGCAACTCAAGGATGCTTATGGCATGGTAACTGCCATAAGGAGGGTGTGTCAAATGGAACAATGAGCTGAATTATTTTCAGAAGAAGATCTATGGAATAGAGAAATTGACTTCCAGCTGTAGTATGAATACCATAATTGGTGCTGGAAAGTAGATCACCAGATGGATAACAAGCTTCTAATAACTAAAGCTTGGATATTTTTAAAGAATTTGAATGGTACATGGTATATAATGCATTGAGGATAGTGCATACATAAGGGGAAGGGATTGTAACATCCCAAGGCCGAGCCCTTGCTGAATTGTAATTATGTTTATAGGCTGGTGAACCACACGTTTATAAGCTGAAGACTTATATGTTTATTAGGCCGGAGAGCCTATATTCTTAAGGCCATGCGCCTGATTTTTGTATATGTAAATGCACATATCATTAATAAAATTACACTACTGCATGTAGAACGACCACAAAGAAAGAGTTATGGGGTACTAAGCTCCACTAGGTAGGGTGAGGGAAGGGGATAAGTGTCTAGGATTAGGGGCTAAGCTAAAGGGCTTACCTCTAAAGGGATAGTATTATATTATTCTTTCCAGAAGGTTAAGGTTGGACATAATCCGTGTTGTGCTAAGTTCTTGGGGAAAAGGGAACGAGTGTTAAGTGGAGCTCATGCAGCTTCAGGAAGAAATGTGTCAACCTGAGAGCATGCAACTTGTAGCTGGGAAAGCCATCTCGTTGGGGGGTTCACCCTCCACTCTCGCGTCTCTCCCCATGCTCGTGTTCCCTCGCCACTCTTTCCAATTAGGGGACCCTCGCCATTCTATGGAAGTATGCCATCTTACTGATTCATCTAGGGATTCACGCGGGGATCCATCCTCTTCATCGTCGACCTCTGCATCATTCATGAGACTCTGAAACTAGTAAACCCATGAAGCTGACCTGTGTTTTCCTATGAAGCACAACAAACTTGTACTTTTCCAGAGTCGTGTTGTGCCTTAACGATTTGCTGTTGCTGTTTCCATCACCTGACCTACACCGAGCCTTGTTGTTGCCATCACCCTTACTAGAGTTGACTTAGGAGCTGGAATGAAGAAGCAGGTTATCAGGCCTGTGGTTTGAAGAGGTGGGTTGTTAGGCCCGTGGATTGAAGAAGCAGGTTGTTAGGCCTGTGAGAAACTCTCTCCAGGTGAGAGAGGTTGTTGGGGAAGTGATTTATCCTGGAGGGAGCCCAATAACAACTACAATGATCTGAGAATTCCTGTCTGGCCTGTTGCTGAAGACTTGGAAGGGAAGTGGGGCAGCCAAAGGATTATTGAGCAGATAAGCGGCACACTTCCTGGGGTGGGAAGGCATGTGGGGAATGATAGGCTGTAGGCTGCGTGTATAAGTTGGCTCTTGAGAGGGAATCCTTCCTGATTGACTGTGTAGAATCCCATTGTCTTAGCCTATCCTAGGAATCCCTTTACCCGGGTGGAGTTTAGTCCCAACTCAGGGGTGACCCACTGTTGAGAATGATGAGAAACGTGGTCTATGGCTAGGAGGTTCGTGGAAGGTTTGCACACATTTGGTGGTCTTCTCTAAAAAGATAAGTACCATTTATATGTTCATTTACTTTCTTTGTATTTGTACATGTTTTATATTTAGGAGTTTAGCCTGTATATGCGGTACATATAGTCTTTACTGTTATTTCCACATTTATCTGTATATTAGCAGAATATAATTGTCTGTTAAGTTATATATGCATGATGTTCTACAAGAGTTTTTGTGTGCCATAGCCCAACAGGTCTATGGCTGGGTAGGATACCTTTTGGGTTATCAGAAGCTCAGTAATAATGTGTTTTTTGGTATCATGACCTGACTTGAGTGGTCGGGTACGCCACAATATGGTATCAGACCATTTTCTGTAGTGATGTTGCTCAACCTGTTGGTGGCCAGGGATGTCACAATGTGGTATCAAAGAAAAAAAACAATGATAAGATTGTTTGGGTAGCATTACCCGACAGGTGTTGGTAGTCGGGGATGTTAAAAAATATTCATTTTCATATCACCATTTAAATTCATTATAAAACACATGTGGTAGAAATGAATGGTAGAAAACCTACCTTCACAGGTTATGTATTTTTGGACCACTTCTAAGACACTCTGCCATTCTTCCTTCATCCATTTATTTGGAATTTCTTGACTCCAATCTGGATTTTGGTGTTCTTCCACTAAAAATTGATTGCACAAATATGTAGGGAGTTTTCTCTTCTTCCACCAACTTTCACCCTTTATAGGTAAACACCGTGCTACTATAATTGAATTCTTAGTGACATGATTGATCACAACTCCAACCTAAGTTTGAAATCCATCGAAATTCTTAGCAAACAACAACGAAATTTCCTCATGGTTCCCCCAAAAAGTGAAGAAAAACTTAAACCATTCTCCTTGGATGAATTTCACCATATTTTTTTGGTAGGATTCTAAGAATTCAATCCCCTCTGGTTCTAATCGAATAATTTGACCACCTTTCTTGGGAAACATATTCCACTCTGACACATTCACACTGATCATGAGCTCTATTATACTTGTGATAACTAGGGTTTCTCCTTACTTAGGATTTCAAATTACTGCACAAAACAGATAACGCAGAAGGGTTTTCATTGCAAATGGCGTTACACTATATTTCCCTTTATTTTAGAATTCTTTAAAAACAAAATAAATCATAATTTTGCATGTTTCTAATACGTGTTCTAACACCTGGGTTTGATGGGAGTACAAACATATTTAGATTCAAGTTCATTAAATCATGCACAAGGATATAAAAATGATGTAGATCTAACATAATTTAATATCTTAACTGTTTTCATGATATCCTGAATGATTTCAAAGCAATTGACATGATCTTCAAATTTGAAACACACTTGAAATAATGATGTTTTTTATGTGTTGCAAGAAGGAAACATTCTTGTAGCGACCTTGATTATTCTTCAAACCTTGGAAAATTCCCTTTCATTGGAAACATGAATAACATATATGATATGACACATCCTATGTATGCAAAAATTTCAACCTTACCCTATAAGAAGCAAATGAAAATGGACTTGAGAAAAAAAAAATCACACCAAAATGAAAATGAAAATATAAAAGGTGCAACCAACAAAGGAAAATAGGTTGATAACATTTTTTGATAGAATAAGATTAATTTTAAGAACAAGAAAGCTAGTAGTAGGCTTAGGGAATAACACTGGCTCCATTTGGGGATAATATTCTCCTTGTGAGACATTAAGCACTGTAGACCAGTGCCTTCATTTTCAATTCTATCACTGAAACTTGTGACCTTCACCCTGTTCTTTTATTATATGTTCTAACCTCTATCTTATTATTGATCATCCATTTTGCGTTATGAAATACCAAACTATAAGAAGTTAAACTGTATACTAGTGTCTCCATTGGGCTATGTAGTCTTATTTGATCTGCTAAACACACAAAAATAAATCAATATGTACAAGCTAAATTAACCCTAGTTCTTCAGGTAAAATAGTGTTTCGAAAAATTCCCATTGAATGGCCCTCCAAACATCTCACTTCCATCCAAGTTCTGTAAAAAAAAAGTGTTGTTGTTGAAAATTTTGGCTATTTTAAATGGGCCAAACCACAAATTGTCAAACTTACCATGTTTTGGTTTCTCCACCCTTCTTGCATCCGATCTCAGAACAAGGTCCCCTATTTTGAAACTGTCCTTCTTAGTCTTCTTGTGATATTATGTTTTGACCTTACTTCGATAAGCCTCAGATTTTTCATTGAGCATTTATCCCCTATGTTGTACCTCCATAATTTGAAAAATCATTCTTTGAATATCATTAGGTTCTTCCAATTCTTCTTGTAGAAATTTTAGTACAGGTAAACCAATTTGAGTTGGGATAATAACATCTTTCCAATAGACTAATTGGAAAGGAGAAGTGCTAATTGAATTTTTGGTAATAACCTTGTCATCCCATAAATCATATTTCAGTTTAGAATTCCATCCCTTTTTGTTATTTTCCAACAAGTTTTTGATGATTATAATTAGGATTTTGTTGGAGGATTCTGCCAATATGTTACCCCGTGGATAATAAGGAGTAGAATGTGTCAGAGCAACATTATATATTTTACATAATTAAATCATAGAAACATATTTAAATTCCTAAACATTATCTGTGATTAATTTTCTAAGACAACCAAATATAGAAAATATATTTTCTTTCAGAAAATTTATAATTACCTTATCAATTACATTTCTGGTCAGGATAGCCTCAATCCATTTCGTAAAGTAATAAATGGTTGTCAATATCCATTTGTGTTGTCCAGTGGAAGGTGGATGAATTTTTCCTATGAAATCCAAGCCCCACTGCTGGAAAGGGCCATTTTCTATGATTGGATTTAAGGGAAGAAAAAGTAATTCTGGTTTTCTAGCAAACTTTTGACACTGCTCACATGTTCTAATTTTAGCAAACACATCAGAAAATAGAGTGGGCCAGTAATACCCAACTCTCAAAATTTTAAATGTAGTGGATTTCCAATGTTGATGTCCTCCACAAATTCCTTTATGCAGGTCCGTCATAATAAAATTTGATTCATCCTCATCAATACATATCAACAAAATGCCATTGGTATCCTTCCAAAACAATTTCTGATTAATAATGCAATACTTTACATATTTTAGCTTGAGAGATCTACTTTTAGATTTATAAAAATCCAATGGACACTTAAAATTATACAAAACATAAACTATGTTCTTATACCATGATGATGAATGATATTTGTCCAATATCTATAAGTTTTTGTCTTTATCCTGTGATATTGGAATAATTGGTTGTTTTGAATATAGTTCAGGCCAAGAGCTTTGCAATTTGAGTCAACAAGTAACCTTTCTAGACCTTGCCCTTTGATAAACTTGGTAGGTTAGAGTTCTACATAATATTCCGAGATATTTTCTATCCATTTACCTCTTTTTCCTTCGCTATCTAGTTGCACAAGCATATCTTTCACATTGCTGCTAGGAACATAGACAATTATCTTATAATGCAAAATATAAACTTTGAAAGATTTCAATGCCTTCACTAAGGCATAACCTTGTTTTTCCATTATGTTATATTTAATTTATGCATCTATAAGAGATTTAATAAAGACATAAATGGGATTCTCATATCCTTCTTCATTTTTCTGCAATAGTACAACACTAATTGTTTCTTTAGAAGCAAAAGAGAAGATCGAGAAATCCTTAGAATAATTTGGACTGATGAGGACATGAGCTTCATTTAAAGATTGTTTTATTCTTTCAAAGGATGACTTAGCTTCATGTGTCCACTTAATCTCAACATATGATCCAGGTGGATATCAGTGGCCACCCATCTCTTCTATTTGTCTCACATACAACTTTCATCTTGGCAGTTATGTTTTTTTATCTTGGCAATTTTTTCTAGCTTTTCGGGTCCTAAAATTTCGATGCCATTTTGAGGCCCTAAACAACATTTTTTGGGACTGCCACAATAACACTATTAATTAAGTTAGAGTGTGATGAAATAATGTGTATTCCTTAGATAGAACTTTCCAATGGGCTATCATGTGCCTAAAACAAATATCGTATGCAAAAGTTACGACCCCGGGAAGTTGATGTACCAACTTACCCCAATGGGGCCCACATGAATTTTGGCACTTCATCTCCTAGGGTTAGGTTTTTTGATGTCTGGGGTTTTCGCATTAATTTTTTTATGTAAAAAGGCCTTTGGGAGCCTCATTATACTCATCTTCTTGCAAATGAGCATAACCATCACATCTCTTCTCAGAGATAATCTGCCACCATTATAGCAAGCTTGTTTCAGTTTGCATTTTTACAGTTTCAACATATTCTTAATAGAAGTCAAGTTTTAATGTATCTATGCTATTATTCACTGTATCTCCGTGTTAATATTATAGATCTATGTTTTTATTTTTTTTCGCTCATAAATCCATATTAGTGGTATCAGAGCGGTTTGCTCTTCATTTGTTTCTCTATGCATGTCCCCAATGAGGTCAGGGTATAAGAATTTAGGACTTGAACCAATTGAGCCCTTGCAAGATCGTTCTTTTCGAACCCGATGACCTCCCATGGGGGAATAAAAGAGAGATTATGGGGCATGAGATCCTTTTAAACTATTGCTTAAGGAATCCCTCTTGTGACAAAGAAACGAGATGATGGATAACTTTTCACAAATCCTTCGACCACTGCCAACAAGTGACACATCTACCTAAAGTCGAGGCGCCACCCCCTTCAAGGTACATATCAAATTTGATATTCCTATATTTGAAGGTCAAGTAGATGCAGATGATGTAGACAAATGGTTAAACCTTCTAGAAGGTTTTTTTTCTATCCACAACTTTTCCTAGAGAGAAACAATTACATTTGTGCTCTTCAAGGTCGTCCTCCATGTCAAATATTGGTGGGAGACTTTCTGTGAGAAAAAAGGAAAAAGAGGGATCTAAATTATTTGTAGTTGCATCCACTTGGGGTTCCTTCAGGGATACTATTAAGGAACAATACTACCCTATTGGAAGTTATGACAACTTATATACAAGATGGACCACACTGAGGTAGGAAAGGGACCAAACAGTGCCAGAGTTCACTAATGTTTTCCATACCTTGTGGACCAAGATGGGTATCAAAGAATTAGAGTGACATCTAGTGCTCAAATACTGCGATGATATTCATATATACATCTATATAGAAATATAGTTTCTTTACATTTCATCCTTGGGCAGGGCCTATCGATATGCTGTCAAAATCGAGCAGAAGCTTAAACAAAAGATGCGACAATTTGGGTCTACAAACCCCTCATAGAAGAAGTAGGGAAAAGGTGGACCCAACCCTCAGAACAAAGGGAAAATAAAGAATGGATATCCTCAGGACAACCAGTCCAAAATGAAAACAAATAAGGACAATGGGAAGACAAAGAAAGAAACTGGGAAATGGTGCGAGTTCCATAAGAGCCCCTGAAATAACACCTCTGAATTCCACTCAAATGAGGCATTGGTGGCTGAGGTGAAATATTCTGAATTAGATGTAGAATATAACTCTAAGTCAGAACCAAAAAAAGGGAGATGGATCATTGATGCAGAACCTAGTGCCACCATTGCTACCACCACCAAGGTCCAACCCGACGAAGCTGATGAAATAGAGGAAGGTGAACACCTATTTCATTCACATATGTGGGTGAAGGGTACTCTTCTGCACTTCATCATTGATAGCGATAGCCAAAAGAACCTAATCTCAACATAGGTTGTCAAGCGGTTGGCCCTGCTGACATAACCACACCTGCACCCATACACCATCAAATGGATCTACCAAGGGAGCGATCTTCGTGTCAACCAACAGTGTTTCCTGACCTACAACATCAAGCCCTCCAAAGATGAGGTATTGTGTGATGTGCCCCCCCTTGAAGTTTGTGATGTAATTTTGGGCCAACCTTATTTATGGAAAYGTCATGTGGTATATGAGTCTAGGCCTCATAGTGTTATTAATACTTTGGACAAGAAATTATACATGATACTATAGGTAGTCCCATATACTGCCATTTTATTGATCTCTACCAAGCAATGTAGGAAGGTCATCTCTCAAACCGAGAAGTTTTTCTTCTTCGTGATTCTCGCTCAAAGTGAGCAGAAGTTTGCAGCCACATCCATGGCCTCCAAAACAGGTCTCTCCACGTAGTAGAATAAAGTGGATAAGGTCATGGAGGAATACAAAGACATCTTCTCCTCACCCACTAGGGTACCTATGCACTGTCAAGTCGATTACGCAATTGATCTGACCCTTGACACACCACTACCCAATGGGCTAGTCTATCACCGCTCTCTGTTAGAAAATGAGGAAATCAGGCACCAGATCTAAGAGTTGCTCGAAAAGGGGAACATCCACCCAAGATCATCACCTTGTGGAATCCCAATCGTGCTTGTGCAGAATAAAGACAGGTCCTAGTGACTCTGCATTGATTATTGGGCCCTAAATAAAAACATAGTCAGGAACTGGTACCCAATTCCCCGAATTGACGATCTCCTTGACTAGCTCAAGGGGGACAAATACTTTAGTAAGATTGATCTGAATTTTTTCTACYACMAAGTTCCAATAGAGCAGACTAATGTATGGAATACTRCCTTCAAGTCCAAAGAAGGATTTTCTAAATGGTTGGTCATGCCCTTTGGCTTGACAAATTCCCCAACAAATTTCATGAGGATGATGGAMGATATCTTGCAGCCTTTYACCAATTCTGTTGTGGTGGTGTATTTGGATGACACCCTCATCTTCAACAAGAATTGGGAGAAACACTTGAAGCAAATTCAATAGGTTCTGCACACTCTGTGATAATAAAAGCTATATGAAAATTTGGAAAAATGCTCCTTCARCATGAACAAGGTCCAGTACCTAGGATACATTGTTGATGGGCATGGGGTGCATGTCGTTCTAATCAAGATCCAATTCATCCATGAATAGCCAGCTCTGACCACACTCACTGAGCTTCGAAGCTTCTTAGGCCTTGCCAATTTCTATCATAGGTTCATGCTGGTATTCTCCCACATTGCATGGGCCCTTAGCCAAGTGACCAGGGGCAATGGAAATGAAAAATTTATGTGGGGCAAGTTACAATAGAAAGTGTTCGATGATTTGAAGTAGTACTTGTGCTCATCCTTAGTGCTCTCATTACCCGACCTCCAACAACCTTTTCATATTGAGATAAATGCTTCAGACTATGCTGTGGGCACAATTCTCACTCATCATGGACATCTCGTGGTCTATCATAATGAGTCACTATCAGATACTGTCTGTAAGTACCCCACTTATGAAAAAGAAATGTAATCCATTGTACAAGCCTTCCATCAGTGGAGGCATCACATTCTCACGAAGGAGACAACCATCCACACTAATCATAAGCCTCTGTAGTTCATGTAGAGACAAGGAAAATTGTAGAATGACCGCCATCATAAGTGGTCCACATACTTGCAACAATTCCATCTCAACATCAAGTATAAGACAGGGAGCGCCAAATGCATCATTGAATACCTCATCCAACCTCCAGTTGTTGCACTAACCACGNAAATGCTTCAGACTATGCTGTGGGCACAATTCTCACTCATCATGGACATCTCGTGGTCTATCATAATGAGTCACTATCAGATACTGTCTGTAAGTACCCCACTTATGAAAAATAAATGTAATCCATTGTACAATCCTTCCATCAGTGGAGGCATCACATTCTCACGAAGGAGACAACCATCCACGCTAATCATAAGCCTCTGCAGTTCATGTAGACACAAGGAAAATTGTAGAATGACCGCCATCATAAGTGGTCCACATACTTGCAACAATTCCATCTCAACATCAAGTATAAGACAGGGAGCGCCAAATGCATCATTGAATACCTCATCCAACCTCCATTTGTTGCACTAACCACGATGCTAAACTCATACAGACATGAGACCTCTCGATGGCCCCAATCTTACGAGCAAGATCTTGAATTCACCACTACATACTAGATGTCGGGAACAAACACAACTGTCACTGATTTTCATATGAAATACGGGTTGTTGGTCCCACCTGGGTCATCTTTGCATTCCATCAAGTGAGGGAGAAAAGATGATTTGGGAAGCTCACTATAGTCGGGTGGTAGGACAATTTGACATAGAGAAGAAAGTGGCAGTGATTCAACAACATTTATATTGACCAAAACTCCAACATGATGTTAGCAAGTATATTAGGTCTTGCATGGCTTGCACCATTACCAAACAGGCCATTAAGAAACAGGGCATGTACACCCCTCTTCCTACTCCCGACAGGCCCTGGTAATCCATCTCGATGGAATACATGTTTGACCTTCCTTCAACCAAGCAGGAAAATGACCGTGTTTTTGTGGTTGTTGATCAATTTTCCAATATGGCGATTCTAGTCACCTACAAGAAGAGTATGATAGTAGAGGCCATTGCCAAGATCTTCTTCATACAAGTGTGGATACATTTTGGGATACTAGAAACCATCGTTTCAAATTGGGACATTCGGTTCCTCAACAAATAATGGTTGAACCTATGGTCATGGATGGACACCAGGCTCACCAAATCCATGGTCGTCCACCCCAAAATGGATGGCCAAACTGAGGCCATCAACAAGATGATCATGCATATTTTACGTATGTATAATTCCAAGAATTCACACATATGGGATGAGAGTCTTCCCTATGTTCAACACTATTACAACATAGCCATACATAGCTCAACCGACCACATCCCCTTTCATGTGGGGTTTGGATTTAAACCATTGGGTCCCATGGATGTTGCACTACCCCTTGCGTCCACACAAGTAGAATCATCCCATGTGAAAAATGAAGCCGAAAAATCCACTTGGTTCATTGAACGAATCCAACACATCTTCCAATAGGTTTAGGATTTTTTTGCAGAAGTCCAATGCCAAGTACAAGAAACGCCATGATCAACACTGGGTTCCACACAAGTTTTAGGTGGGAGATAAAGTTTGGTTGCATTTGTAGAAAGAACACATTACAAGACCCCATCGGAAGCTTCATCCACTCTGCTATGGAATTTACACCATCACCAAGGCTATGGGTACCAATGATTTTAAGCTTAACATTCCCCCCTTCCTTGGCTTGCACCCAATGTTTAATGTGGACCTCCTTCGACCATACTTTCCACCTTTATTGGACACCTTAGAGATATCATAACAATTGACACCGATAGAGCTCAAACCTGACTTCATGGAACATACATCCACTAACCAGATTGTGGACACATAGGTCAAGGGAACTCTCCAATAGAAGCTTCAGATTTATCTAGTTGTCAAAGTGGGGCAACTCCTGCACCAAGGCAAGTGGCTCACTCGGGGCCAAATTCAGCAAAAGTTTCCTCATCTGATGGGGGAAATCAATGCAATGGAGACCATTTCTTCCTAAGCAGGGGGGATTGATCTAGGTGGATATTGGTGGCCACCCACCTCTTCCATATTTCTCACATACAAATTTCATATTGG